>JASCZW010001376.1:0-196082 GCA_034211315.2 Aedes japonicus | reverse complement strand
AGAATGTTCTTATGATAGTTAGAGATCCCTGCCTTCTCAATCACATATTTCTGCATAATTAGAGAATTAATCAATTAAAAGGAACCAAATTTAGCATGTGAGAGTTTTTGATGGCAAGAAATCTTTGCATAATGCCTTCGAGACCGCTTCCGCTCTAGAAGGGGGCTCTCATACATATGAAACTGAAATGTATGCATAACTCAAGAACAAATCAAGCAAATGGAACCAAATTTACTATGTGGTGTTATCTGGAGGCAAACAAATGTTTCTACGGTGGTTCGAGATCCTCGCCTCTCTCTCTGCTAGAGGTGGGAGGAGGGCTCTAACAAACAGTGAAACGAAGTTTCTGCATATCTCAAGAACTAATAAAGCATCTGGAACCAAATTTGGCATGTGGGGTTTTCTGGTGGCAAAAAATGTTTCTTCTTTAGGAAGGAGGGGCAACAATTGTCCCTTTGTTATGAAAAATGTGTATGCAAGGGTTTTCGGGGCCGGAAAGGTTCTAATGATGGTTCGAGACTTCTTGCCTGTATGAAGGGGGGGGGTTGGCTCCTTTACAAACGAAACAAAAATTTCTGCATAACTCTAGAACTAATCAAGCAAATGGAAGCAAATTTGGCATGTGGAGGTTTTTGAAGGCAAAACATTATTCTATGGTGGTTCGAGACCCCTCCTCTTTTTGAATGGGGGAAGGGGGCTCGTACAAATGAAACACAATATGTGAACTATCCCTACTGCTATGAACATTTGCATGCTGGAGTTTTTGGAGCCGAAGAAGGTTCTTATGATGGTTCGAGACTCCTTCCCCATTCTCCCATAAAAATTAAACACAGTTCTGCATAACTCGAGAACTAATCAAGCAAATTGAACCAAATTTGGCATGTGCAGGGGGTTTTTGGAGGTAGATTTTTTCTCTTTTTCAAGAGGGGACAGACTTGTCTGTCTGACTCTTATAGACTCGGAAACTAATGAACCAATCGGTGTGAAAATTTAGCATGCAAGGGTTTTTGAGGTTGAGAGGCTAGTCCCAAGTAACAATTTCAGTTTTATTCCGGCTCTGTTGATAAAACTACATTCAAAACTGTTTTTGTCCACCAACCTCCTCCATGCATCTTCAAAGCCGAAATATGTACAAAGTGGCGCACTCTATAGATGGTTGCGAAAACAAGTCAATAAAATCTTTAAAAGACCATACAGATTTTGAAAATGTTCTAGTGAAAGATGTTATGACCACTTGAGAACCTTCATCAAACCTATTAGCTGCCATCAAGACCAGCATAGGGGCCAAATGGCCACAGCTGTCAAATTCGGTATTTATTTTTCTACATATCAATGATTTCTTGTATTCCAATATAGCGATTGAAAGAAATCACATTTTTGCCAAAAAAGCCAATTGATCTTCGCATATGGCTACTATAAAACTTTTGGTCATTTGGTGACTTCCTTCAAAGCTATTAGGTGCGCAACTAAGTTATCGCTGTTTTTTGGTGAAAAAGAACTTTATTTTGAAAACAAAGGTTACAAACGAATTATTCAAAGTATTGCTCATCACTAGCTACAACTTTTCCCCATCTTTCTGGTAGAACGTGAATACCATTTCGATAGAACTGTTCAGTCTTTTGATGCTATCCAAGAATCAAGCCATTTTGAGATGTCATCATATGAGTGGAATTGCTGACCAGTGAGACCATGTGCACATCGAACGGAACAAGTAATAATCGGACGGTGCAATATCAGAGAGAATATGGCGGGTGGGGTAGGACTTCCATTTGAGCGTTTCCAAGTAGGTTTTCACCGGGTTTCGCAACGTGAGGTCGAGCGTTGTCATGCTGAAGAATCACTTTTTCGTGTCTGTGCTCGTATTGTGGCCGTTTTTCGTGCAGTGCTCGGCTCAATCGCATCAATTGAGTTCGATACCGTTCCCCGGTTATGGTTTCGTTTGGTTTCAACAGCTCATAATAAATAACACCAACTTGGTCCCACCAAATACACAGCATAACCTTCGCAGCGTGAATATTCGGCCTAGGCGACGATGTTGAAGCATGCCCGGGCAGTCTCCATGAATGTTTCCGTTTTGGGGTACTGTAATGAATTCATTTTTCGTCACCCGTCACAATGCGATGTAGAAAACTCTTCCTTTTTTGTCGCTGGAGCAGTTGTTCACAGACGAAAAAACGACGCTCAACATCTCTTGGCTTCAAATCGTAAGCAACCCAAGTTCCTTGCTTTTGAATCAGTCCCAACGCATGCAATCGCTTAGAAACGGCTTGGCGGGAAACTCCTAATCCTGAACCAAGCTCTTCTTGCGTTTGACACGGATCCTCATCGAGCAATGCCTCCAATTCAGAGTCTTCGAAGTTTTTTGGCCTTCCTTCACGCGGACGATCATCAACACTGAAATCACCGTTTTGAAGCGACGAAACCAATCACGCGTACGTTATTTCACTCAGAGCAGCATCACCGTAAATTTTTTGGAGCTCTCGATTTGCTTCAGCCGCCGTTTTCTTCGAATGAAAGAAGAAAATCAACACTTTATTTGGCACGAAATCAGACATCTTCAAACAACCAAAATATATAACACTAAACCAAAATCACTGATTTGGCAAAGCGGTTTGTTTACCATTTGTCTGAGCTTGGTTTATGACGCTTGAGATGTACAAAATTTGACCAGCACTTATTACTGGCGCCATCTATTGCTAAACAGCGGGAACTTAGTAGCCGTTTAATGCATTTACTGGAGCCAAAGTGGTTTTTAAAATGCTTTTTCAACTGACCATAATAAGATAATATGAATGAGTCCTAAAACGTCATTTAAAATAGCATTTTAAGAATTCATAAAGTCAAAATAAAACCTTTGATAGCAGTAAAAGGAATTTTAGAAGACAAGGTTTCAAGATCTTCCTAAAGAAGCTGTACAGGTTCTTATAAACCTGACTAAAATGTAAAACCTAGTGACACCTCTTGGTACCATAATAAAACCAAATTGGTCTCTAGTGGCGTACATAAAACCTTAATAAAAATAAATAGCTGGATGGTTTTGGCAATTTTACTTGGGGGAAGTTATACATTTATCAACAATCGAAAAAATTATGTTGGTATCACGTTGATCAATTTATTCTGCAGCAGTTTAGGCTTAAGCGACATGAGAAACGTGAACAGTGATTTCTACAAGAATGCCGTAGACCAAATTTTAACTTCACATTTATACCCATGTTCGCCACTATGGCCTAATTTATTCATTACATAGTTAAATTTGTATATTGCTAAAAAATTCAATAGAAATGTATTATTATGTGGTTAAATGTTTTTCAAATGGCTTGTTTAAACTAAACCCGAAGTAATGCAATATCTATTTAGTAGAAATTGTAATGTTTTTAAAATGGAACAGCCGATCGATCCTATATGAAACTCATTTAGGTGTTTTAAAATAGATTTCTTGAACACAATTATTTTTCTTGTCACCGGCCAGGCCAAAGGCGTAGCATGTTCCGCAGAGAGAATTTCAAGAAAATGGGCTATTTCGGAAAGAGTATCTAAAATCGTACTACTACTTCGAACCAAGGGAAGGAAGAAAGCGTGGACCTCCGTAACAAACGCTTCAATATAAAGTTAAATCAGTTGTTAATTTGTATTTTATCGTTTGGAGCAACGACGCTAGAAAGATTAGTTTATGCTTCTTTTGCCTGTGGGTGGACTTTTGGCATTTCAAGCGTTCTTTAACACATAAGAATGAGTTGAAAGAGATGTGAAAATAAATTCAATCAAACACACCTTTTTGTCGACTTGCAAATTTGTCAGCTTCAGGAGACCTAGACAAAGATTGGTTGGTAAATGTGTTATCATTGGTACTTCGCGTATCTACAGGTATAAAATAGATTCTACTGCGATCCAAGCCTCTTGTCCGGTAACTCCTATCCCTACCTCCTTGTGGTACGAGTAACCGTTGGTAATGTTCGGGTAACTAACCCCAGTGGGACCTTGGTCATGTGCTGACAGGAAAGGGGGTTGCCCTTTTCAAAGGGTGCAGTCTATCTGAGCGTCTGCTCTTCACGTCAGGGAGTGGCTCAAAACAGCGTCTGTTCTTCATGTTAGGAGCGGCTGATCATCGTCTTCGTGCCAGCGTGGGACTCTCAACAGTTCTGTGCGACGATCCTCCGTCAAGACAGGGGGTTGGGGAAGGCCCAGCAAGCCGCCCTTAAACATATGATTGTTACAAACAATACAGAAGTTAATACGGACCGGAACAATCAGCAAATAACTATGCGACGAAATAAGCGACTACGATTGGAAACCCGGAACATGGAACTGCAAACCGCTCTGCTTCCCTGGCTGCGATAGGATAATCTAAGACGAATTTTTGCCACGTAACTTGTCGTAGCGCACTGCTGGAGGTTTGCTGGACATGACAGGAGGTATGGAAAAGCGGGCATCGAGCGGCTACATTTTACCAGAGCTGGGAACCGGCTTTGTAGTGCTGGGCGAAATGCGTCAACGCGTGATTGGATGGTTTCCAATCAATGCAAGAGTGTGCAAACTGAGGATCAAGGGTCGATTCATCAACTACAGCATTATCAACGAACACTGCCCACACCGAAGGGAGACCCGACGATGAAAAAGAAACGTTCTACGGACGACGAGACCTGTCTCACCCTGGATGGCAACGACTGGCAGGGCACTTTGTATTCTACTTCCCACATGAAGGAAGTGAGCTGCGAGTAAAGTTCATTTCACACACACCATGATCCCCAAGAAGGTGCTGCTGTGGCTGACAATCAGCGAGAAGGCGATGTCAAAGCCGCTCTTCTTTAGCTCCGGACTGGCCGTGAACGGAAAAATTTATAGTTCGAGATGCCTGCCGGTAGTTGTGTCGTCCCTCAGGCGAATTCCATAAGGGCGAAGACGTGGTGTTCTGGCCGGATTTGGCGTTGGCCTACTACTCGAAGCGACCGTTGGAGGAGATGGAGCGGCTGAATATCGATGTGGTATCCAAATTGGCGAACTCGCCCAACGTCCCCCAGCTGCGTCCCATCGAGAATTTCTGGGCCAACCTGAACCGTAAGATCTACTCCAACAAATTTGTCGCGAAAACTGAGGAGGAATTGATAAATAAAACGAAGAAAGAACTCAAAAACATGCCCACATGCATGTTTTCGTCCGCCATGGCGAACATTCCGTTAACTGCCGGAAGGCCACTCGCAAGGGCGTGGATTTTTTTTTTTTGCTAGTAAGCTCAAATAATTACCATTCATGAGAAACTCATTAAAAGCAATTATCTGTCTTAGCTTTTTTTTATCACCATCCGAAAAACGTCCATTATGTATAATGCAAACGTTATGCAAACGTATTACTACTTTTTTGTTAATAAACGTGAAATATTTTTGTGTCTTACTGGGATGTTTTATGTTACCCAGAACGTGTTTGAGTTCAGAACTTCAGATCTACAGTAGTAACTATAGCAGGTTTATAACCTATGAAAAGGTGACGAAATGCATTCAAACATATTGAATGGACCTTTCTGAGGAGTCAACAGTCATTATTTGATAATTTTGTGATGTTCTAGGTCATCCAAACTGTCCATGAGTTCAGAACATAAGATCTTCAGTAGTAACTATAGCTTTTTGGGCTTTACAAAGTTATGTCACGTATTCAACCGTATTCAGTGAGTATTTTCGAACGTAAAAAACATCATGAGATAAACTGGGATGATCTAGGAAATTCAAACTGCCATCGAGTTCAGAACATTAGATCTACAGTTGTAACAGTAGGTTTTAGAGCAATGGAAAGGGCAATATGGAATTAGGAATATTCAATGGATAGTGTGGAAGGACAACAGACATAATGCGACAATCGTGAAGGATATTCTAGGTCATCCAAACTATCCTTAAACTCAAAACATAAGATCTGCAGTTGTAACCGTTTTTTTGGATACATAAGGTGTCTATATGGATTCGAACATTTTCAATTAATCTTTTGGAAGATCAACAATCATTATTTTATGACTTTGTGATTCTCTAGGTTCAAACTGTCTTGGAGTTTAAAACTTCAAATCTACAGTAGAAACAGAAGCTGTTTAAGTTATACAAAGTTACGTCACGTATTCAAGCATGTTCAGTGAATATTTTCGAGGACAAAACTTCACAATAAGATAATCCTGATATGGTCTGGGTCATCCACACTGTCTTGGCGTTCAGAACTTAAGATTAAAAGCTTGAACAATAACTTTTAGGCAATACAAAGTTACAAACAATATTCAAACATATTCAATCAATATTGTAAAGGTCAACAAACATTTTAGAACAATATGACACGTTCTACGTCATCCGAACTATCTTTGCGATCAGGAGGACCTAAAGTTGTTACAATTTTTTTCTGGGCTATACAAAGCTACGCTGTGTATTTAAACATATTCATTGAATAGGCTTTGTGCACAAATTACGTAACGCAAAATAACGGGTTTTTGGACCCCCTCTCCCCCTATGTAACAATAAGTAACACATGGCCAGACTCCCCCTTTAATTACGTAACGCCTCACGGACCCCTCCCCCTATTTTTCAATTGTAATGGAAACATCACAAAATGGCTATTGTTGTTGTTTTCATGTTTAGTTCTCATTTGTTTCAAAATTATTGTATCCAGAGAACAGTTCAATCTTTTTTATTTGGGTAACATAAAATTAGTAAGCATTGCAAACATCAGCCAATTTATTTCATTTAAGTAATTGTAAAGATTAAAAGAACATTGCTCTCATTGTATTGCATTTATTTAGGTTACTGGATGTTCTTAAAACTGTGAAAAATATTAGTTTAACAAAATAACTCAAATGTTTTAAAATTATTAAAAGCATTACACAAAAAATTAACAACAGTTCAATATGTATATCATATCATATTAGGGTGAAATCATATAAAAAGCAATCAATCATATCAATCTTACAAAAATAACCATTTACGGTTGAACCATCTATTTGTTTTGACGTGCCCTATTTTTGTTTCCACTTCCTAACGCTGACCTCTGCTGGAGTTGGAGAAAGTGCAATCGAAGTAAGCAGGTTATTTCGAGTCAGCCGAAGGTCATAATAATATAAAGTTTCAAATAGTTCAATGTCTTAATCACTTAACAAGAAGTCTGATATCAATAATTTGAAGATGAACATATGAGTTGCGTAAGATTGTATAGTAATGATAAAATAATAGATAAAAAATACTATTTTTTTATTTCATTTGAATTTTCATAACATTATCTTTTGAAAAGCAAACTAAACTTCTTATTATTTCAATGGTTCTAATATAAATAACAATATATGATTTTTTGTTTCAATTCAACTGCTTTGGTCGAATCAATGCAAAAGTGTATTAATGCCAAAAACTAATTTTTGAAAGTGGGTTTTTCCTAGAATTTTTAAAAATAGTTTTTAACAAGTACTATAACTGGCGCACAGGAAATTTTGTTGATGCAAATTGGTTATTCACTTTTGATTTTTTTCAAATTGGTTATTTTGTTACGTAACGATTTTAAACCCCCCTCCCCCATATGTCACAATAAGTAACGGTTGCTCAACCGCCCTCCCCCTTCATGCGTTACGTAATTTGTGCACAAAGCCATATCTTGAAAGAACAAATGACATTATGAGATAATCTTTGAATGTTCTAAGTGGTCCAAACTATCCTAGAATTCAAAAATTAAAATCTTTAGCTTTAACTGTAGTTTTCTGGACCAAACAAAGTAAGAATATGTATTTGACCAAATTAAGTGAGTCTTCTAGAAGGTAAACATATAAAATAAGAGATCTTGGAATGTTCTAGGTTATCAAAACTGCCCTTAAGTTCAGAAGTTAGGATCTACTGTTGTAACATTAGCTTTATAACCTATGAAAGGTGACAATATGCCTTCAAACACATTCAGTGAAGCATTTGTAAGGTCACCAGTCATTATCAGCTTATTTTGGGTGGTTCAAGTACATAGCAGCTGACCATGAGTTCAGAACTTAAGATATACAGTAGTGACCGTAGCCTTTTGGGCTCTACGATAAATATTCATACATATAGGGTAACGGGATGTAATGTTAGCCTAGCTCCTTCATTCGGCCTATGTACCAAATATGTTATTAATTTAGCGATAATCAACAAAATCATGTTGCTTTTAGGATGACCGATGTACTACAAAGTAATTGAGACAATATTAATAAACTTATAGTTGTTCACTTCCGCGTAATTTTCGATTTCTTGAACTTTTGGGGCATCATGATTTCACTGGTTATGCTGAACAGATAATCTACACGATCTTCAAGTGATCTAAATTTGGCTTAATTGAATCGATTAAGCTAGTAATGCAATCTGGATGTGCAGAAAATAGTTACACGTTACAAACTAACTGTTCACATAGCTAAAATAACAATGATTTTACAAAAATCATAGACCCAATGTTGGGGCCATATTTTTTGTATGTTCCCAATTTTGGCCTGTTGTACCAATAACGTAGTAAAAACGTTGATATTGATACATTTCAAGTGGAAATGCATGAATTTGTGGATGTTTATAATCAAGTGGCTCATCCTAGCACAAACCGAAGGAACAGAATCATTGTGTAATGAATTATAATGTTTTCATTATTTAATGGCTGATAAATCATATATAAACATCACTTAAGTGTTTCGAGGCAGTTTTACTTAAGTTTAATTTGTAAAATTGTTTGTTGGGTAGAGAGAATACAGCTGACAACGCTATGAATCAGAAAATTAGAAAAAAAATCGTACATAGACAACATTTAATAACAAATCTATCGAATGAGACGAACTTACATGCATGATTAGACCCAATTTGGTGACTGTAGACCGACATTAAATCCATATCCCTCAAATGTTTCTGACTTTATAAAAAGAGTTGTGTAACTTTTCGTGAAACATGCTAACAAATGTCTTATCAAACTTATCTTTGCAAATGTCTAACTAGTTGAATCTCGCTTCTAGCTTAAAAACTTTATGAGTTATAATAAAAAATGTGATCGATGGTTGCATAATAGGCTGAGTCAAGGGACACATACCCTACTATGAATATTCTGAAACGTTCACAGGCATCATAGGATAGCATTGCGATTTTTTAGGCCGTTGCCATGTGATGCAGTAAAAGCTGTTTTCACTACCTTGTTAACCTAAGTAAAAAACTGGTTCCAATACTCCTCAATTCTGAACTCTGTACTCGAGGTCAACACTTCGCATTTCAACAAGTTCTGTTCGTCAAGAAGATCATAGTATTTTTTTTTTTCGAATAATTCGTTTATTTATAAGGCTCAGGCCTGTGTAACACTTTGCGGAGCCGATGTTCAAAATTGTTGTTAACAATAATTTGCTTCATGGTGACAGTAAGTGGGGCATCAATTGCTCCTGGCGGACTCGGCTGGCTTTTTTTAAATCGGCGTTGCGAAAATAGTAACTTGAGTGACCATTTTCCGAAAAACAGAGACTTTAGTGACTTTTGGATGCAAATAGTGACTTTTTGGTGACTAGACTCAAAATAGTGACCAAGTCACTAAAAAGCAGGCCATTGACAAGCCTATATCAATAGCAGTGATTGACAGTAGACAGGATGTCCTGGGCCCAAATTGATTTGGGCCCGCTGTCAGCTGTCAAATAGAAGTCTAATCTTTTGTTGTTTGTTTTGATGTAAAACACCACAGAAAGCGATCTTTCTGCTTTGTATGACATGCACAACGAAAACGAGCAACAACAGACAAAACGTAAACGAGCTACAACAAACACAACTTACAATGTTGACATTATTTTGACAGCTGAGCTCGCTGAGATGTTGTCTACGTGAAAAAGTGCTCCTTGTCATAGGCCTGCTAAAAAGCGACCTGCTACCACACAGGGAATCAATAAGCAGTTTTAAAGCGTCGTAACGGCAGCCTATCAAGCATAAATGCCACATTTGGATCAATATACGGCTGGTTTACTGCAATGCTATGATAATGCTTCATTAGTGCTATTTTGCATTCGAAATGCTTATTACAAGCTACAAGCATTTAAATAGCATTTGAAATCCAACTTTACAACAGATAGCATTCCAGATGCTGATATAATGCTAATATAATGCTTGTAGCATCATAAATTCAGATTTAGGGTTGATTTACTGCATATGCTAATGCTTATTGATTACCTGGACAGCTCTGATTCTTGCACTTTTTTCAATCATCTTGTTTCCGGAACAACGGAATTCGACTATCGGAATTCGGATTGAGAGAAAATAGTAAAAATATTTGAGACATATAAACTACCCAGTCACGCGGCTCCGCATTATTCTCGAGTAGGATGAATTGCGTAGTACCGAGAAAAATATGCATTTTTAAATGTTTAACCTGAACACAATTCGTGGAATACTTCGATATTGGCTATATATGTACTGTTTCAATTTGCTTGTTTATTCCGAATCTTAGTTGATTGAAAAATTCAACTTACCTTAATCTACGCACGGCTTCTATTGCTTATGGTAACAACAAAAGTTGTATGTTGTTTGACGTGTAACAGGGGGAATTGTTTTCCTGAAAAGAAATGAAACAAAAACATATTTATTAGATTTATCCTGTTTGATGATTCTGAATTTTAAATGAAGTTCCATGGCAAGGCCAAGTCGTGTAAACAATTGTCGCCTCATCACGCTTAAAAACAACAACAAATTCAGTTGCTCATTTACTACGTCGTTTCAACAAAACAATCCACCCCACTACTGACTGACTAGACGCCTGGTTTACGAGGTGCCATTAAAACTCTCCATATGCATAGAATTTACTTCTCGGACCATTCCGTGCCTCACCAACTACTACTGGCAAGAGTCATAGAACGCAAAGCAAGTTCGTTGATAAGGGCCAACTGTTGTTTGCGTTTAATTTCCGACTGACGACGACCGTCTACAATACCGTACTTGGGCCATACCGGGCCGGGGTTAAATGGCTGTATACATTTTAAAACCCTCTTCCTCGTTACACGGTAACATTGTAACTTGAAAGAAAGAAAAAAAAAAAGGTTCACCAAGTTTAAACCCTATTAACCTTGAAACGTAGCCGTCGGCGTATGCTTTAAAGGAAAGATTCAAGGTTGCCGCCACTCCGCGGCAAGACTTGAAGAAAGCAACCTACGATGATTTTATCTTCCAATTATACGGTATCAACATATCATAATGATTTAACTCGAATCAATCCAGTCGATTGAGATTATCCGGTACGTATCTATCGCTGTCGTTCGGGAAGCCATCCGACCATTTTGTCCGGATCATTACGGTGGCAATATTTTAATCCTCCGACCAACCGCAATCTTCATCCGGCTTTTTTTATGTTCTGCGACCGCTCAACAGGGCTACTGGTCCGCACGCATTGCCGATTGATACCGTTGCGTTCCAGTTGCTCGAAGATTGTGGTTGTTTCGTGATACATCAATGAAGATAAGATAGGTTTTATGATTTCTCTCGCATCGTGCATCTTTCTACATGCCACCTCGTCCAGCTGTGTAGATTGTCAATGACGACGGCGGCGGCATCCCGCAAAGGAAAGCCTTCATCAGTTTCAATTAATTTTCCCATCATAAATGGACGAGCATTAAGCTCGATATCGTTTTGAACAGGTTTCGGCATCCAACTGGATGCTGTAGGTTTATGAATCGAAGTTCGTTGTGGTTGGATCATCTGCTTGACCCAGGCCTCTAAACCTATTGATTGCCTACTTCAAGGAAGCGCAAGCGGGCAGATTCCCAAGCATGCAATTATTCGATTACATTGTTTGCCGATGAAAGTACCTCACTGCATTATTTGCTACTTGATTGCTTCTCAATCACACGAATGAACGATCATCGTCGAAGGCGTTCGATGGGAACAACATGTGCAAATCTCTCATCCCCATCATCGCCGGTCCTTCAACGGGCAATCAATCCACTCGATGTAGCTCAGTATGGAATTCAATCAACCATGGTGCGTGACTTGACTTTGGAGAGATGCCTTCCAGCATCCGAGAAGTCGTCATGCTTAACTGTTGACTAATTGGTCGTCTTGATTAGTGGACGAGTCGACGATGATGACCCAATGAATCTTTCTCTTTCTCTGCGTGTAGGTCAACCGGAACGCTGCTTGGATGGTTGCATTGACGATCCGGGGGCTCTTGCTGGCAAGCAGCTAAATTATCCATCTAACGAAGCTGATTGCCACCCACGATATTATGGGAAAACATTTTCCTTTTTGGTTTATTTTTCATCTGTTTGATGATACTTTTATTTTTTTCTGCACGAAATTGTTTGAAATTTCTATTGAAAAGCCATCTGAGTCAATTTTATGAAACAGGAACTAAACTTTAATATATCGTTTAGTTCTGTCAAACTACTCGGGAGCGGATCAATTCCCGTCGATCATTACTATTACTTAGTTGTTACTGTAACTAGTAACAAGTCGATAAAGTTTCCAGATGTTTAACACTCGATTTATTTATTCTTCGGACGAAGGGAGAGTTATACTTTCCCTAGAAAGTGCAATCCTCGTTTTAATTTTATGTTTAGTGTTCTTCTTAGCAATTT
The DNA here is from genome assembly GCA_034211315.2 of Aedes japonicus. Classification (NCBI taxonomy): domain Eukaryota; kingdom Metazoa; phylum Arthropoda; class Insecta; order Diptera; family Culicidae; genus Aedes; species Aedes japonicus. Next base: position 183,535 of record JASCZW010001376.1, on the reverse strand, counting down.
CACTTTCAATTGAAAATCGTCGAGGGACGATGAACTTAACATTCATCCCTTTCAGTCGGAGCCGATTATCTTCGTTTGACAGCCGCTTCTTAGTCAGCTTCAGTGAAACAATCTTCAAACGAAAATTTTCGACTCAGCTTTTCGTTCATCGGTGTTTGTTTTAGCCTTCGGTATCTAATGGCTATGAAACAGGACAAGTGAAATTCATGCAATACATGCGGGATTATATTCATTTCTAAGGTATTCATTATTTCTAAGACCACCAAACAGTGCCATCAGATAAAGTAATTGTAGCACCAAAAACAATAATCGACCATTTTATGAAATGATAAATGAAGTTTCTTTCATTGGCCGACACCGGTGGTTTAGCGATAAGCGTGACTGCTACTTGCACCCCAGTGGGTCTGGGTTCAACCCCAGTCGAAGTCGATGGTTTTTCTGAGGCGAAAAAATCTGGTCCTTCGGAAGGGAAATAAAGCCGTTGGTCCCGGCTCTTGTTTCGATGAGTGCGATATGTAGAGTGTTGAAGTTGCTTCCTGGCGCCGGTGGCTGTCACTATGTTGTAATGAAATCAAACCAATTTCAACGAAATTTATTCACGGTCGTTCATCACGTCGTTTGAAGCACGCCTGAATTTCAATTGAAATGCTTTCGACGGTGGCTATATCGCAAATAAATTTAAGCTTACTCACGTTTGACAGGAAGTACCCTGCCCTTCGGTTCAGAAAGGGGTATGAGTGCGTTCTGCCGAGTTGGTCGCGGCAGATTTCAAGTGTAAATAGGTTGCCACATCAACGTTCAAAAGTGCCAGAACCAAATGGACAGCTTGTAATGATCACTTGAAGATGGGATCATTGCCCTGATATTCCCAAATGTAGCACGTGGTAAAATATTTCTTGTCCTCTATAACCAAACATGACGGGATTAAGGAGTGGAAACTCATCGGTAATTATCTCTCATATGGATCCGCCGGACCATTCTGAACGGCCGTTGTGAGAATATCACCATGAAAATCTCACATGCGCACAGCATGTTACCAATTACTAAGGCTTTCTCTTCATTCTCCTGTACTCTTGCCTATCCTATGACCACGAGCAATACCATATGACATCGTGCATCGCCCATAGACCAACAAAGGCCTTTGCCTAAAGTCCGCTCTTCAAAAGCAGAAACACCTAGACGACACAGAGCAATAAACAAAGAACGGTAACCATAACCAATTTTACTTTCAGCCAAACTTTCTAACACAAGATAACCATGTATTTGTAACCACTACAAAATATACTTTGACATAATAGAGAAAAGGAGGGACCATCAGGGCACCCAAGTGAAACGATTTGTATAGGGAGCATGGGACTGTCTCCTACCTATTGTCATCATTATCATCACTCTCGTTTGACAGGAAGGGAATCGGGAGTGAATAGGTGAGTGTAAAATTTATCCACTACACTAGAGCTAAGTGAAATGAATACGAAAGCGTTTCATTTTCATTTTAATGTTTCGACGATGTAGGGCTCTGCTTCTTAGTGCCGATCTCCGTTTTAATCTATCCGTTGTTTCACTGTTTCGTTTAATTTAAATTTAGGTAGTCTCATTCTAAGCCATAGTATAGTGTAATTGTTGCTTACCGTATTTGACCAATTGAAATCTTAATCCAGTTCAAGCGATATAATTAATCTTCTATATTTTCACTAATCCCAGTCTAGTTTTAATAAGTAATAGATATAATAAGTAGTTTGCTAATATTTCACATGATTCGATGTACATTCACACCCAGTAGATTGGAGTTGTTTTCAGCAGTTATCTGCTCGCTTTAACAATCCTCTTGGTCATTGGGTGCGGCTAAATTGACGGAGGATTCTTCGCCAAAAGGCGTAACTGTCCTTGAGTTTAGATCTTCATGTTGTACATGATCTACAAGGAGGCTTAGGGTGTTTTGACCGTACTTCTTAGAAATTAGAAGAATAATTAGTATTTTCCATTTAATTCCAACTAGCTTTGCTTATCTTGACAGATATGCGTATTTCATCTACATGTGCAGAGTTCTTCAGTGTCTCGTACTAATAACTCGACTTATTAGTACGAGGCACTGAAGAGTTGGAAAATACTAATTTTTCTTCTAATTTCTAGTTACAGGTATTCCACTAAACAGCTCAAACCCTCTAGGATTTGAACTTCTTAAGTGTACATATTAACACCGTTGCAGACATATTACAGTATTCTCAGAATATCTAGGGCATTACAAACTACTCTTTGATTCAGGTCTGGGTGTTGATCAACAAGATGATTTGCGTGGTCTTCATAGTACTTATGATTTGGTAAAGCTCCATGAGACATCACTGTACAATCATAGTCATATTCCTATATTCTCAGAATATCTACGGTATTCCAAACTATTTTTGAGTTTAAAGCTTGATGTTTTACATAATCAACATGGGGAATTATGAGGTCTCCATCGTACTTATGAGATGGTAAAGCTCCATGGGACATTATTGCATAATAATAGTCAGTAATTACAGTATACTCAGAATATCTACGGCACTCTGGCACTCTATTCTGGAGTTCAGATGTTGATGTTTAGCATGATCACCAAGGCGATAACCGAGGCATCCATCGTACTTATGAGTTGTAAAAGCTCCACGGGACATAATTGCACAGTTATAGTAATATAACAGTATTCTCATAATATCTACGGCACTGCTAACTGTTCTTGAGTTCAGATGTTGGTGTTTTGGAAGATTCACAAGGCGATTAACGAGGTCTCCATCGTACTTATGAGTTGGTTAAGTTTCATGGGACATCATTGCTTAAATATAGTTATTTAACAGTATTCTCAGAATATCTACGGCACTCGAAACAATTTTTCAGTTTAGGTCTTGATGTTTTGCATGATCACCAATGCGGTCACCGAGGTATCCATCGTACTTATGAGTTGGAAATGCTCCATAAGACATCATTGAACATTTATAGTAATTTTACAGTATTCTCAGAATATATACGGCACTCCAAACTATTTTTGAGTTCAGATCTTGATGTTTTTCCTGATCGGCAAGGCGACTCACAAGATCTTCACCGTCCTCATGAGTTGCAAAAGCATCATGTCCCATGGTGTCTTGCATGATCAACAAAGCGGTTTTTACTACAATATCTTGGGTACTAAAAATCATTATGGAGTTCTCATTTTAATGTTGATCAATCAGTTATTTGCTATTTCATAATCAAACATATATTCCTGTATTTGTCCATGGGACATTTTCCAACAGTTTTTGAGAGTTTTGGATTATTGGCAGACAATTTCCATGTTTAATTCGAAATTATCATTCACGATGTTGGTAGCCTATTTACATTATTCCAAGTTCATGTAATGTGAATGAACCAATTTGTACATAAAAGTTTATCGCAAGTAATACAACGAGTGTAGCCCTTTTGTAGTAAAGCCAACGTATCGCCTTCTTATATCCGCAACAACAATCTAATGGTCTTTACCCAGTGACTCTCTTTTCAATGGTCTTCCACGCTGTATTTAGACCCTCTTAGTGCCACGAGCAACTAGTTGTTCTGCCAAAGGGACGAGGAAATCAAATAAGTTCGCTGAAGACCACGCATGGGTTGTAAACAGCAATCATAAGAAAAGGCTAAAAACGGCGACTACCACTTATTGGTTTTCCTGGTCAAAATCATACAGTGTGACTCGTCTGGCAGGCCTGTTAAGGAATTCAGTCAAGATATTGCTTCTCAAGGACAGCTGACTTTCATTTTTCAGTTTTCTGAGGTGGGCTGTACTGTGCGGTTTCGTTGTTTGAGTAGTGGTCACTGACGATCTTCGTGTCTGACATCTGACTCATTCATCTTCAAACATGACGCTGGAAACTTAGAGCAATATTCATCTGTGGTATCTACAACCGTGACCTATCTCTTCCGATTGTGCAAACATCAGTTTCTGACGCTCACATCGGCCGGTAGCGGCTTTCGCAAGATACTCTGTGCAATCGTACGCATGGCCAGTCAACGGATCGCAACGGTGTCAGATCCGTGCTAATCATGGCTGGCATTACTTATGATCTGAACTCAAGAATAGTTTGGAGTACTCGTCGATATTCTGAGCATACTCTCATATGTCTAAAAAGTGTTATGATATCGCATGAATGTTTCCCTACCCATACGTACAGTGGAGACATCGTAAACCTGCTCGTCGATCATGACGAACATCAAGATCGGAACTCAAGGATAGTTTGGAGTACCGGTATTCTTTAAATACTGTAATATGTCCATTACAGAGTTACGGTGTCCCATGGGGCTATTTCAATCCATAAGTACGGTGAAGACATTGTGGATCTGCTTATTGATCACGTAGAACATTAAGATCTGAACTTAAGAATTGTTTGGAAGGTCTAGAACAGCTTAAAAACAAATTGTTTGCAAATTTTATCCTAACGGTTATGACTTGTTCGAGTATGTAAACCATTGAGTAGGTCGAACAACTAGAAAAAAATGGAGTTGATTCGGTTAACACATACACATTTGTTTTGAAGACAATGTATACATACAGGTATTCTGTAAAAAGTTATCACCAGTTTTGTATAGATTTAGGCCAAATTTTGAAGCGTGAATTTTCAAAAAGTAGTAAGTTAAATTAAAGTTTACACCCACCACAAAAATAGACACATCAAAAAGTAATTTTGGCGAACGTCATTTTACTATGTCTAAAGGTCCTAAGTATTTAGAATAAACATCAAAAGTATCTCTCATCGTTTCTGAGTTATTGATTCATTCCATCTTATTTCTGGATGAATTATGATGCTAAATTATGATTGAGACATTACGGGCTTACTTACTGAGAAATTTAAGATACTCTATAATGAGTTCTTAGTAATGCTTGTTCATAGATCTGAACAAACAACAAATGCTGAATGAGAACTTAATCAGGAAAAAACTTCAACTAAGAAACTGCTTATTCAGCTTTATTCAGCTCGAATTGAATATTGGGTTTTTAACGAATCCTGCACAGGATGCTGATGCAATATTATCGAAACTGTAAGCTAATTATGTTCAGCATTTAACGCAAATCGTATCTTGCTTAAGCTTATTATAGTTTACTGCAATGGTTTATAAGCAAATCTTGCTCAGTTTGGAGAGTACACCACATAGATTTTTTTTAACAGAAATCTGTAAAGTTTACCAATTATTCTCAACAGCTGAACGTTCGGTAAATCCGATTTAACGGATTTCGGTGAAATTTCTCTAATTTTAATTGGATTACCAAACGTTCAGCTGTTGAGAATTCAGTTAGATTTTACAGATTTCTGATGAAAAATTTAAGTAGTGTGTACACTTTTCAAATATTCTGACAGAAATTTGCTCATCATAACGAGCTTGATTAATGAAAATTTCGTATTTCCATCGAATCAGATGCATCACACACGTGATTCATTCATTTTAGAATATGCACTGTAAGTTGGAGCCTCTAATTTGTATTTGCTAACTCGCAAAAACGAGTATGGGTATTGATGATTGCATGACGTAAACTGATTCGAAGGAATCAACCAGAACAGATCGTGCGATAAACATGTGGACAAGACTCCACTGTGCATGGAAGACAAGATCATGTATGTTCTTCCAATATATGCAGCTAACTTTTGCTTTCAGTACATGTCATTTTTAAGGAACCGAAATGTCAAACAACTCAAAATGCCAAGACTAACCCAAATAACACACAAAACATATTTTTAGAATGATTTAAATTTTTATGTTTTAAAATGTATTTAAAACTTTTTGCAAAATACGTCAAGTTCGGAGCGGTTTGGATCTCCTGAATTCTATATATCGCTCTGACTAACGATCGAGCTAAAACTACTTTTTTCACTGCTGGGCGTTTCTAGCCGAAATGACCTGGAAATGTGGAAAATTATTTTCGATATCTTTTGATTTGAATGAAACTTTGCATACGCGTTTGGCTTAGGAGACTGAGCATTTTCCGCGCTAACATAGATTTTTGTGACTTAAGAGTCAGTTTTAAAAAGGGAGTAAGCATTTTGAACAGCACTTCAATTAATAATTTGTAGCTCGAAAACCTTTGGTTGTTCAAAAAAACTGTCATGGAACACGTTGTGGCCCTATTGGTGGAGGTTGTGAAAAAAATATACACTGTGAAAAAAAAATCGGAGAAAATCGATAACTAACATAAAAATTTAAATATCTCAATAAACGATTTTTTGATTTTATTTTATTTTTTGACTGCCAGAACTTGAAGTTATTACGCAAATTTTAACGAAGACTCCAAAATGGAGAAATGTCGGGACAAAAAATTTCTAGAACATTACCTTTCGGTGTATTTCTCAAAATTTTAATAGCTGCTGAAATAAACGTATTCTGATTATATAATCTGATTTTTGAAGTATTTTAAAATTTTAAAACGAATTTAATGGAATGGCAAGAAACGCAAGTATAGCTAGAGGACAAGAACACCCATTAACAAATGCAAAAGAATTATATGCTTGGGCCAACCAGAAAAATAATGTACGCTTAACGAAAATGTTATTTTGTTATGTATCTTATGAAGACTATGAACAGGGAGTTACAGAATGGAGCAATATCTTTCAGCAAACTTAAATGATTACAGATAGAGGCAAAATTGTTTTCAAATGATGTAGCATCAAGTCTTCATAGTATAAACATGTAGAATGAAAGGGAACTTCTCTAAACTAATTTTAATGTTAAAACAATATATGTACTTTAGTATGAGTATAACAAATTGGAAATACAAGTAAACTAAAATATAAGAAAAGCTTTTTCAATCATTTTCCCCTATTTCTTATGTTGTTTACGGAATCGTCTTGCTGGCCAAGAATGATTTGTGGAAAACGCTGGAGAACCGCGAATAATTAATGAAAAGGCCGTATTTTCTGCTGGAGATATACAACATCGAAACACGTTTATTTTGGCAAATATTTGAGATTTTGAAAATGCTTTAAAAGTTGACCTAAGAGACACTTTTTTCACTTCAGATCTCTCCACTCTGAAGTTTTCTCCAAAACTGACGTTAGAGCTTCAAGTTTTTACACACAATGTTTGAAGCATACAATAAGAAGCAAACTAGGCATATGTTAAATGAACATTTTAAAAATACTGTGTGAACCATTTTACCCCATATCTTTTGAACCGTTCATCCAATCGTCTTGCTGTCAAATAGCGAGTTGTAGGAAGCTTAACAAACATTTCCAAAAACGTTTTGTGGTTACTGGAGAAACGCGAATAATTTATGAAAAGGACGTATTTTCGAAAATTATTGGAGTATGATCGAAAATATTTCGAGAAAGGATGCTCTTACGAAGATCATCATCAGAAGCTGAAAAATCAAATTATATCATCAAAAAACGTTTATTCCCGCAGCTATTAAAATTTTGACAAATACACCAAAAGTTGATGTTCTAGAAACTTTTTTCCCTGACATTTCTCCATCTTGGAGTCTATGCTAAAATTTGCGTAATAACTTCAAGTTTTTACAGTCAAAAAAAATCGTTTTTTGAGATGTTTATATTTTCATTTTAATTGTCGATTTTTTTTCCGATATATTTTTTTTTCAGTGTATACTTTTTCACAACTTCCACACATAGTTTTTTTTTGTACATCCAAAGGGTTTAGCATGAGCATGAACATGATTGACCGCCCGAGGTTGCTACTCCGTTATTGCCAGATCAGCTGTTATTACACAGAGAACCAACAGATGATGCTTGGGACTAGCATACATCCTCAATGTGTAAGAACTGGTGATCCCAAACTAAGGCAATACCTGCGCCGGCCCCGCCCGAATGCAGGTCAAGTAGGGAATGGGTAGGAATATGTTGACGTGATACTCGCTTTATTGGAAGCCGAGAACACCTCTGCACTTCCACGAGAAATCACTGGGATGTTGGATAAAATGGTTGGGTTTGCAGCAGGATCCGGTTTGGTAAACGGTGTGCGGAATTCAACTGACGTCGGCAGCGTATAAGATATTTAACTATGTTCCCGGTTTATGCTCTGCACAGAGATGAACAGTAAAATAATTTAAATTTTGGCACCGATTTAAACCAACAGGAGGGATGCTTTTGGGGCCATATTAGTTTATATCAGTAGAATACAAAAATATGTTAAAACATCGAGTTTGAGGACCGCTTTAAACCAACAGCAAGGATGCTGGTGCAGCAAGTGTGAGTGGTTTATTTCAATAGACCACATAAAAACGTCAAAATTCCGAGTTTGAGGACCGAGACCTCATCCAGCCTAAACCTCGTCTGACACAATGCATTCTTCCTCCGCCTTTTTGTACATCCAAAGGGTTTAGAGCTACAAATTATCAATTGAAGTGCTATTCAAAATGCTTACGCCCTTTTTAAAACTGACTCTCGAGTCCAACAATGTTTTGCATCAGTGGAAAAAACTTACGTTCCTGGGTAAAACGTGTGTACAAATTTTCAATTAAATTTCAAAGTTGGTCGGTAGGTCATTTCGGCTGGAAACGCTCTGTTGCAAGTAACACTAGTCGGCAAAATCGGAACTTTTTTCGCTCCCGTCGGCATTTTTGATTGGATTTTATAGATTTTGCTACGCTGAATCCAAATATGGGCTCAGAAATACTGTAACACGTCCAGTTTTTGAGAAAAATGTGATTTAAACTCACAAAAACACGTACTTCCGTAGTAATATGATCTACCTAAGCAACAACCAGAATATTGGCTCTGCCCTTTGCAAGTTGGACTTGGATTTTATGGAATGGACCTCCCTGAATCCATTCGATTTTTCGCAACACGTAAGATTGATGAAATAAACCGGGTTTTCATTCACAAAATAACGAATTTTCATGAAAATCAAGATTTCCTATTTTGAAAACATGAATTTTCGCTCCGCCCTTTGAATGTTGGGTTTGGATTTTATGAAATAAACCTCCCTGAATCCATTCATGTTGAAAAATATGAGTTTTTATTCACAAAATTGCGAATTTTCATGAAAATCAAAATTTCCTATCAGACAGTCAGTCAGTCAGTCAGTCAGTTGATGAGGTAGATCATATTACTACGGAAATACGTGTTTTTGTGAATTTTAATCACATTTTTCTCAAAAATTGGACGTGTTACAGCATTTCTGAGCCCATATTTGAATTCAGCGTGGCGAAATCTATAAAATTGAACATATTTACTTGAAGGGAGTGAAACACTGCCGACTAGTGTAATTAACATTGCAGTATTGTTTTTAAAACATGGTTCCATACATTTATAAAACATGAACAGGACAAGATTTATGGGTAGTTTTAAATACTGTTGAAACTGAATTACACTAACAGTGTTTTGCAAAAAGTGTATTTTTTAACAACGATGAATTTGTTGCACAGGATTGTGGTTTCAGTGCCAACGGGAAGCTGACTTTTCAACAATTGTAGTTGGCTTAGCAAAGAAGTTACAAACCTATCACGCCAAGGACTAGTGTTCAATTCCCAGGCTTGGCGATGTGATATTTTTTTTAAGGATATTTTTTCCATTTTCTGTTTTTTAGTACGCTTTCTACTTCATATAAAAGTATGAAATAATTTTTTATACACTTATATTGACAACCTGTTGTTGTCATTTGACAGTAATTTCAACTTGTTTAATACAAGCAGTGTTTCTTGGGAAGCCACTTTACCCATCACAAACCATTTTGCAATACAATCTTCACTGTGAATCCGTGTGACGAACTATCTTCGTTTACGTTTATATCATAATCCATGACCCGTGAGATTGCAACGCAGCATAAAACAGCCGACATCGCACCACCATCATCGTGAACACCGCCAAGTGGTGGTCTCCGGCACGAGTTAGCAATAATAAACAACCCGTTAAATTACAAAAGATCGAGAGCCAAAGCGTGGAGTATGTCATAAATAACCAGCCAGAAATGCATTCGCTCTGCTTACACTAGTCAGTTCTCATGCATTCCCGCACTTTCAGTGCTTCTTTGACAGCCAGTGTTGTGTGACCACACAACAGCTCGTCTCCTCTCATAACCAAAAGCGCCGATGTTTATCCAATTAAAAATTATTTTCGCACTAAACACACCATTTGGCCCAGGATCAGATGCCTCCGCTTTCCGATGCTTCGAACCATATGGGTTCAAGAGATCATTCGCTGCCGCTGTCGCCGCTCGTGGACATCGCAATTATACCCCACACATTGCCACTGAGCCTAAGATTGTTTATGAAAGCGAAAACAGCGACAAGCAAAGTTGGAGGTCCTATACTCCAGTTTTAACGAGTTATGACACGTCAAAGTAGCTGTCTTGCAGGCAAGAGTATTTCAGCAAACACACCCCCATGCGGGAAGGAATGGCGGTCCGTTCGGCGATCATCAGGTACGTGAATGAGCTTCATCGCGCATGAAGGAACCCGTTGACGGACTCATCATGACGGAATGCGTGTGTGCATATATGCGATGTTGGTCAACAAACTTCAAGTTCGCCCGAACCAGCCGACAAATGCCTCTCCGGTGTCAATGACTTGGCCGGAGTCGGTGCTCTCCGGCTTGATGAGCGCTGCTGCTGCTGCTGCTCATAAATAGGAGTTGAAATGGGTGTTTTCACAGCTTTACAGCCGTGTGTCCATATCCGAGCAGAATCCCATGTTATATCGGCTCACTTCTAGCACAGAGGCGATTAGAGTCTCGAGTTGCAGACGAGGCATAAGGTTTCATCACGTCCACATAAACCTAAACCGCAAGTGCGCCGGCATTCTTTCATGTCCTATAGGTGCTTCTCGGTTTGCATCGATAACTGTGTTTAGCATTGCAAATATGGCGCATTTATGCGTGATTTCGAGTGGTTTTGCTGTTTGAGTTTATGAGATGAGTGCGAACATTATTCTGTTAATATTGATATTGCATTAGAATCTTCGGAAATACCCCCCCCCCCCCCTCGGAAGAGCACAGGTAGACCTTTTGCCGGTCACATCGAAAATGCTAATGTCAAACTATTATCTACTTTCAATACTCGACAAATAGCCAGTTAACGTTAAATAGTCATTTCCCGTTTGTTGTTTGGTATGTCTTCTTTCATGGGAAATGCGTCTCTTGTAGTTGCCAGGAAGTTCACTGACGAATCGTGCGGCGAGAAATGATTATAGCGTCAACGTGCATCGTGACAGGAGTACAAAGATGCGTGTTTTTCGAACGCACTAACAAAGAGTACAATTGACAGTTTTCTCCGCTGAACACAATGCAGTCAGGGGGGGACAACAATCGGAACAAAGTCACAAGCCATGGCTCACGTGTCCAGGGTTGAGAGAAAATGGTACGATGTTGATTTTGTCAGTGTTGTTTGAATAGAAAAATGCGGTCAATTTATGAAAGTTAGGCTGAGATAGCGGGAACGAAACTAATTGTCCGATCGCGGCTATGCATCGGAAATTCTCCATTCCATGGCTGGTGAGTCATCTTCGACATGAATTGCACCTTTACAAAGTGGTATCCCGAGGGGGCACAGATTTCTAGCTGGCGCGTGGGCTAAGAAGTGAACTCGCTGCCGCCACATTCCCTTAGATGGAGCACAAAGAAATTCTTTCACTTCATCAAACTAAACATGCCCCACGGTGATGGGAAAAGCCCGTAGCTGTCAATCTTCCACCAGACGTTCATCGCAACGTAGAAGATGATGATCCGAAGGTGCAAATCTTCCTCTGCAGTCGAGACATTAGTCATCTTCAACCATCACTGCCATATGCAACTCGTGCATGGAACTTCTGGAATAGACAAGTTGGCGATTAATCTCGCCATTGAAAAGTCATCACACCAAGATGTTAAATGCACGTTGGATTGACCCAGAAGTGTGCAAGGAATTCACTCACACTATCCCGATTGAAAACCGCATTGAAATGCCACGAGGGCGATGACCTTACCGAGTTCGATGTGTTTGCTGAATCAACAGCCAAAGGATTAAAAACCGAAACGACTATGAGGGGTGGGATCCGTCTGGTAGTATCTCTGAGTAACAACAATGGGGGTGGATTTCAGTTTGGTTTATGGCTGTGACTGTTGAAAGACCGACCGGTGAGACGACGTTTGATCGATAAAGGAGCACTCAGATGTTTTGGATAGGGAGGATTTTTGGTAGCATAAGAATAACCAGTTTTTTCAGCTTCAAATTTGTTTGGAATTTTGAATAATTTATCTAAATTTCATGTATCCAAATGATATATTATCTCATGGCATAAATTCCACGATTGCTGAGTCCTCCCTTAACGACATATGGGATCAAGTCCCTTTCACTTCGAAGTTTTCTGAGCACAAACCTCAAATATTATAAGGGCCTGTTCATAAACCACGCACTCATTAAAAAAAAAAATAGAAGCCTCCCTCTCCCCTCGTAGACTTTAATTCATACATTTTTTCGAAATTTTGTATGGAGCGTAGACTTTGGTCGAACCCACCACCCCCGTCCCCTCACAAAAGTCTACATGGTTTATGAATAGCCTAACGACTCAAGGCGTGAAATTTTCAAGAATTGTTAAGCAATTTGAGCGTTGTTTGATTTTTGTTTTGTTTATGATTTTAAGTCTCAAAAACATGAAGCGATAACACTAGTTTACAGCATTTGTGAACTCGATAAGGTTATGATCATTACCAATGTGACACATGTGTGGGTGTGTAGACTATGTCTTTTCAAGCAACTTTGCATACTTTGATTTTTAAAAATTTATCTAGACTGCCACTTAAAAAGGGCTTAAGATCATTTCCATCCAGAAACGCTAAAAAATATATTGATTTTGACTCAAAAGTTTCCGGTAGTAATGAAGTTTTTTCCTTATGTTAATTTCTACCCAAGATAAAAAAAATCACAAAAAAAAAAACCTTAAATTTCCTGGACTAATTTTCCTTAAAGGTTTATGTAAATTATGAATTTTATTTTTTCAAAAAATCATAATATGTAAACGATTATTCTGATCAAAATGTTGTCTGAGAAAAAATTGTACGTCATTAAGCGTTCTTCAAGAAAAAAAATACACTGAAACTGAAAAAAAAATTAAATTCATGCTGACTAAATAAAAAAAAACCTTGATTTTTTCGAACTCTTCAAAGGGCGATACGGTCAAAATTTGGTCAATATCAACTTGACGTATTTCTTTCAATTTTGCATTTAAAAAACCTGAACACCCCTCATTTTGAAGGTGTGTGTGTGTAGAATGTTGCTCCTATTTTGATTTTGGAATTCACTCTTCAGTTGTCAAAATGCCGTCCAAGCAAGAAGAGCAGCGTATCAAAATTTTGCTCGCGCATCGCGAAAATCCGAAGCTACTCGCACGCAAAGTTAGCAAAATCGCTAAAAGTTGCCAAATCAACCGTTACAAATGTAATTAAAGTGTTTGATGAACGTTTGTCGACAGCCAGGAAGTCTGGATCGGGGGGAAATCGAAAACCGGAAGCCGCTGAGACGACAAAGAGAGTTGCCGGTAGTTTCAAGCGAAACCCTAACCTATCTCTCCGAGATGCAGCAAATAAGCTGGGTGTATCGTCTACAACCGTGCATCGAGCCAAAAACGAGCCGGACTATCGACTTACAAGAAGGTAGTGACTCCAAATCGCGATGATAAACAAAATACGACGGCCAAAGCGCGATCCCGGAGGCTGTACACGACGATGCTGACGAAGTTTGACTGCGTGGTAATGGACGACGAAACCTACGTCAAAGCCGACTACAAGCAGCTTCCGGGACAGGAGTTTTATACGGCAAAAGGAAGGGGAAAGGTAGCAGATATTTTCAAGCACACGAAACTGTCAAAGTTCGCAAAGAAATATCTGGTTTGGCAAGCCATCTGTACCTGTGGCTTGAAAAGCAGCATTTTCATAGCTTCCGGGACTGTCAACCAAGAAATTTACGTGAAAGAGTGTTTGAATAAACGTCTGCTGCCTTTCCTGAAGAAACACGGTTGTTCCGTACTGTTTTGGCCGGATTTGGCATCTTGCCATTACGATGAAAAGGCCATGGAGTGGTACGCCGAGAACAACGTGCAGGTGGTTCCCAAGGACAAGAACCCTCCCAACACGCCAGAGCTCCACCCAATTGAGAAATACTGGGCTATTGTCAAGCGGAACCTAAAGAAGACCAAAAAAAACTGCTAAGGACGAGCAGCAGTTCAAGGCAAACTGGCTTTCTGCGGCGAAGAAGGTGGACAAGGTGGCTGTACAAAATCTGATGGCAGGGAAGCTCAAAGCGGAAGCCTAACTGAATATTTTTCCTGAATTTTATACTAATTGAACTTGAAAAAGAAATTTAATTTGATTTTTTAAATAAACGATTTCACCGATTTACACGCGTTTTCCCTTGACCAAATTTTGACCGTCGTATTTTGTTTATCATCGCGATTTGGAGTCACTACCTTCTTGTAAGTCGATAGTCCGGCTCGTTTTTTGGCTCGATGCACGGTTGTAGACGATACACCCAGCTTATTTGCGGCATCTCGGAGAGATAGGTTAGGAGTTTCGCTTGAAACTACCAGCAACTCTCTTTGTCGTCTCAGCGGCTTCCGGTTTTCGATTTCCCCCGATCCAGACTTCCTGGCTGTCGACAAACGTTCCCCAAACACTTTAATTACATTTGTAACGGTTGATTTGGCAACTTTTAGCGATTTTGCCAACTTTGCGTGCGAGTAGCTCGGATTTCCGCGATGCCGCGAGCAAAATTTTGATACGCTGCTCTTCTTGCTTGGACGGCATTTTGACAACTGAAGAGTAGATTCCAAAATCAAAATAGGAGCAACATTCTACACACACCTTCAAAATGAGGGGTGTTCAGGTTTTTTAAATGCAAAATTGAAAGAAATACGTCAAGTTGATATTGACCAAATTTTGACCGTATCGCCCTTTAAGTGGTTCAGGTCTAGTTTACTTCATATGCAAGTGATTCAAGGTTTGCTTAATTCATATTCAAGTGATTTAAGGATGACTCACTTCATATGTCAGGGTTCGGTCAAGACTTGGACCGAAAATCATTGAACGAGTGCCGAGCATTTGTACGGCTGTTATTAAAAAAAACGGTAGGTATTTTGAGGAATTGAAAATTTAATTATACGATAATTACTACAAGCTTAAAACGTTCCAACGGCACGTTTTGCTACAGAAAATGTCGTACCTCTGAGCTGGATCTTTTCTCTTGATGTTTGAAATAAAGAACTTCTGATAGAACAAAAAATAAGTAAACTTTTTTTTATGTACTTACCTTCTCGAACATCCAGATGTCCCTTCTGAACCACTTTGCCCAAGACTCAAACTATCAATCTTATGCAAATCACGAGATAGAACAAGATGAAAATCTTCAATTTTGCATGCTTACTAGCGCTATGTATAGTTGGAGCTCCGAACTAAATTATCCACTTTTCGAATGCCCTTGACCTTCTGAACAACTTTCCGAAGACAAGAGCTATCTATCTTATCAGAATCACGAGATAGAACAAGTTGAAAATGCTTAATTTCGAAAGTTCACTAGTGCTACGTAGTGGTGGAATTCCAAACAAAACTTTCCACATTTCGGATGCCTTTGACTTGATGTACAACTTTGTCATCAGAATCACGAGGTAGAACATGTTGAAAATGTTCAATTTTCCATTCTCACTAGCGCCACATAGTGGTGGAATTCCGAACAGAACGGTCAATTGTTCAAATACCCTTGATCTTCTTAACAACTTTGCCCAAGACTCGAACTTTTTATCTTATTATTACGAGATAGAACAAGTTGAGAATGTTCTATATTGCATGCTCACTAGCGCCACGTAGCTGTATAATTCCAAGAAAACGGTCCACCTTACGAATGCCTTTAATCTTCTGAAAAACTTTGCTGAAGACCGCACCTTTTCAGTTAATCAGTATCGAGATATACAAACAAGAACTCAGTTTGAGTACTCTCTCTTCCTGGCAATTCCAGAGGAATTTGGGTTTATTATCCTCCAAATGATTTTCATTTTTACCGGCTTTGATCTAAATGGCGCTGTAGTGTGCGTGCTTTAAACGTCACTAAGCCTAATAGAAAGTGCCACCAGGGATATAAAACCAACAACACGAAAATGGAGCTTACATGTGGTGAGTGTTCGCCTGAAAGTATATGCATGACTCCCTCGTGTGCATGTGTTCGTTGGTTCGTTGCTTCTCACTAGTAATTCACTGGTCCACTTTTTATTATAAACAAAATTCTTACTCCACATTCCACCGAAAATCAAATTCCCCCTATATGGAGCTACTCTTAATCGTTAAAGTTCAACTGGTTTATTTTCGAATTGGAACGGCAATGAAAATCTTCAATTCACTCGCGAAAAAGCGGAAATCGACCTTGAATGCACAGATGTTTGTTTTTTTTATGCTAATGAACCAACCCCGGTCAGAAACACTTTGGTATACTTTCAACACGGTGATGAATAACAACGGAATTTGCCACGAAAAACCTACTTTTAATAGTTTTACTTTGATTGAAATTAAGAAGTATAAAAGTGAATTGCGGCATATTCCGCCAGTGTCACACCCGATGTTTGTGACTTCATATAAACGTCTTACGACGTGGCAGCAAAATAAATGAGCATTTGCGAAAGTTTCACTAGTGGTCAAATTCTTGGTCTCACATGCAGGTTTATAGCTCGAGACAACCCATTTCAACATCGGCAAAGTGGAAAACTTGACCTTAGGTGTGCCCCTTTAGTATTGGAGCCAAGATTTTTGATCCTCGCAGCGACCTTAGTGGTCGGATTTGTAAACTTTGACATCTTATGTGTTCCCTATACAATAACAATATTAGAAGTTTTTTTTCGCGGTGCAGTTCGAACGTGTTTCAGAGAAATACAACATGTAAGAAGAAAGAAGAAATGTAATTGTGCGCAATCATTTGGAAAAACCTTCGTGATCTGCTAAGGTGTTGGGATTTCCCCCGAAATACCGTATGGCGTGTTTTTTCAAAAGTACAGAGTAACTTTGTCGACGGATCGCAAGCCTCAAAGCAAGCGTCGGGGAGTACTGTCAACCGTCAACTGCGGAACAAAGTCATCAAGAACATTAAAGCAAACTCAAAAATCTCAGACCGCGATTTGGCCAAAAAGTTTCGCGCCGTACAACGGATTCGTCTCCGGGAAGGCTTCAAGTCATACCGTGCCTGTAGACAACCAATTAGAGATCAAAAGCAGAACAATGTGGCCAGAATCCGTACCAGCAAACTGTATGATCAGGTGTTGACAAAATTAAATCTCCTCATGGATGATGAAACCTATGCAAAGGCCGATTTCAAACAGCTACCGGGAACAAAGATATTACTTGGCTACGGTTCGGGGAGATGATCCTGCCAAATTCAAGTTTATGTTTGCAGATAAATTTTCACGTAAATACGTGATTTGGCAAGGCATCTGTAGCTGCGGTAGGAAGACCAAGGTTTTCATCACAGATAAGACATTTAATTCAGAGTTGTACAGAACGGAATGTCTCCAAAAGCGAAGATTGGCATTCATCAGATCCCACAATGAACCTGTCATGTTTTGACCAGATTCTGCATGCTGTCATTACAGTAAAACAGTGCTACAGTGGTTTCAACCAACGGGATTCAGTTTATACCGAAAGAACTCAACCCACCAAACTGTCCCCTGCTCAGACCGATAGAGAGATTTTGGGCTTTTATGAAGAGGAAGCTGAAGGTGAATGGTAGTGTCGTCAAAAGCATCAATGAACTGCGAACCAAGTGGAATAAGATTGACAAAACGATGGATGATAATAATGTGCGCCAGTTGATGAAACGTAATCCGGGAAAAGCCCACAAATTTCTTCGAAATAAGACATGATTTTTTGTATTCTCCCTCTAAAGTTCACATAAAGTCGAATATTTTAGTTAAAACAAAATACTATTTTGTTAATGAATATCCGAAATATGCGCAATAGTCTATGTTCTAATTCTAACTGGGCCACACCTTATGAGAGGGCGAAAGTTAAGGTCTGTTGTAAATCCTCAAAGTCGCATAATTCGTTAAATTTGATCATTTTTATGACAACAGTAAAAAATTGTTCCCCCTGAATTTTTCCAACACATTCCTAGGTTCTTACTAGGAAGCATACAAGTATTCAGATCAGTGCAGTAATAGTTATTTCGAGTCAAAATTTCGGATTATGGTGCATGATGAATACGAAGCACTTTGCCAATTAGAGAACTTTTTTAAACAGTCGAAGGTGTTTTACCATACCAAATATATTGAAAAGCGGTTTCTGGAAGTTATAGGCGACATCCTGACATTCAACTGAATCTGAAGCGTTTCGCCACAGACCAAATATATTTCTAGAAAAAAAACTCTGTCAACTTATCTGATGGTTTCCTAAAGGTTGAATTCATGCAATTCTGGATTAGATCATCTTTAAAAAAATCAGAAATTGAAAGCATTCTAAGGTCCGTTTCGAAGAATTGCACTTCAGCTGTAAAGATTAAGAGCCTAAATTTCGTAGAAAAAGAATCTATCGCTCTACTTCCATCTAGCGATACGCATAGGCGTTGTGTGACGTCCACAAGTGAAATCACTTAAACTGCAAATCTCCTGCCACCTCTTTACTGTGATATCTAATCTAATTGGAACGACAGAATTAATTAAACCCACTAAACAGTCGGAACTCGCTTGCCTACTCACTCGCTCGGTGGGAGTTTTGCCTGATAAACATTAATTTATTTACACACCAACACATGCCCCGTAGGCTCCTACTGCTCGTACTACTGATTTAACCGAGAAAAAGAACGCGTAAATTTAATTAAATCAACGGGTCGCGTCGCAACGGTAACACGGTAACGGGAGAGACTTGTAACGTCTCTATGTTTGTGTATACAAACATTTAACGCAATTCGTCCAAAAGATTTCACCGAAACGTGCTCAGTGCTTAAACTTTGGTATCCATCGTTTCGGAATCTAGCCCATGGAGTGTGATCAACGACCTCAAAAGAGACCAACACACAAACACACACACACCAATCTCAATGAACTGGGTGCGATTTATTGATTTTACCAGTTTGAGTTACGACCATCATTAGCATACCAATAAATCGGTCGCCTAATGTAGCAGTCTACCATGCCGGGTATCGTCGGAACCACAATAAGGTCCTACTTGAGGTGATAAGGAAAGCTTTATTGCTAGCTTTTGGTTACGTATATTCGCATTTTCAATAGGCAAAAAACATGTTTCAAAGGTTTCAGATCCAGATAGGGTCTAAACAATGATTTACGTGCGTTTCCAAGCAGTGCCAATTCCCGAGATCAGATCTGCCACATCAAAATATGAACCATCGTAGGAGGTAACTCTATTCAGACATCAACCGTAATCTCTTGCACAATCAACTGGCCAAGAGATAGAAACATTTGTCATTCCACTTTTCACATTTTCTTCTATCCCACGAATCGAGTACCTGAAGCGTCAAGCCGAAAAAAATTTACGCATAATTTATTCACTCGCGCCGAATAAATCATTAATTAAATTTACAACCACCGAACGAAACGAAACAAGACCATGTGCGAAGGCTCAGCTCATTCAAAACTGGCAAGCGAGCTGTCAAACGATTCGTACCAATTAACATAACGATGGCGCATTGTTATTGTTGCTACTCGAACGGGAGCAGCCAACGAAAAAAAAGAAGAAGAAAAGTAAAACTGCGACCGTCTTGGCGCACTTTGCCGCGACTCTGACACACTTTGAACGGCTCATTCTCAAATACATATATTTAGAACTTGCCGTAGTTCATTCGGAACGTTGGGGGTTAGTATGACTCTACGCTAATCGGCTCTAATGGTAGCCGGGAGGCGCCGCATGCAACCAGGTTTGAACTTGTAGGCTGGACAACGAGCGAGGTTTACTCTACTGATCAGACGAGGTTTACAAGTTGAAACTTCCGCGAGTTACCACCTGTCGTAAAGCTATTTGCATTATTGGAGCAAATGCACGGAAATCCTGACTAAAATGTGAATGAATTATGGTTGCTTGGTTCGAGGGTAGAATTTGTCGGTGGCACCGACATGACAGTTGATACAGCTGAAGTTGTAGTACAAAAGGTCGGTGGACAAAATATCATTAGAAAGGGGAAGGTCTAATTAGAGAATGGAGAAACGATATTGATACTGCATTTTGCTTGCTATCAGAAACTAAACAGTCTTTGGGTATCATTGGTAACTTAGATTGGCCTTCCCGAGCAAATGTTTATAGCAAAGTGATAACAAGTTCTTATATCTGATTATCACTGTTCGATCACTAAATATGTTATCATTCAGGCATAATAAACAGCCGAAATAACAAAAGAGATAACAAATTAATATTAGTTGGATATCACAACACTAACTCGTTTTATTATCATTGAGTTCATTCATAACAAATTTGGTGATTTAGCATTAGCATTAACGTCTGCACACCTGATACGTTTCTCCACGCAATAATCTCCACAAAAAGACTCCTCGATCGCACACCTGGCCACGTCCATGCAACCGTTGGAGATAGGGAAGATTTTGGTATCTACGTTAAGACGACACGGAGAACCCACGTAGCCTTCAGTAGCTATCAAAAGAAAATGGAAATGAATAGTCGGAGAGAATCGTTCAACAGACTGCACTGTTTGGTTTACAGAACATTTTTTTTAAAAGGTCGTTGGGAGCATCTAGTCTAAGAAGATTAAGTGAAGCTCCGTTTCTCTTCAAACGGTTGGAACTTTTGCATTAACAAAAGACCTAGCACTATACGGTTTATGGTTATAGCGCCATTACTCGCTCTCTGAAAAGAGAAGAATGTCTGAGAATATAGGAACGGGTGGTGAGAGAAAACGTATCAAATTTCTTGTGGTGCAGCAACAACATTGCATTCTTTTAATATGCAAGTTTATTAGTGATTACTTATTTTTAGTTTTAGCTTTCTGAGTCGATGGATTCCTTTTTTCGTAGATTGCTTCGATTTTTAATATTACTTTTTCCGCATCTATTTCAAGCCTTGCCCAATCTTCAAAGCTCATCTCTTCAAATTTATTCATGTTCTATGTTTGAGTTTTTTTTATAGTTAGCTGCTAATATTAGTAGGTGCGTGTCATCCATCCTTAAGATGTGAGTCCAATACCTCAATTAAAGGGCTCTTATTTTTTTGTAATGGTTTTATCTTTGGTACTCGTACAACTGGATCTGAACTCGTTTACGATTTGACGTTCATATTTCCTCAATGAGAATCTTGATTTTTTGTAAGTGTTGAAAATACATATCGTAACTCAATATAGCCCTAAAAACTATTGTTACAACTGTAGATCTGAAGTTTTAAACTCAAGTAAATTTTGGATAATTTTGGGGGGTGGGGGTGGGCTTGTTGGGGGGAGGGGGGCTCTTGTGCTTGTTCAGCACCCACTATGTCTAACTACTTAGGGTTTTAGTAGTTAGGTGGTCCCTGCGACCTGCCTTTGGTCGTTTCGCTATTTTTGTTGGAGATCGAGGACAATCTGGGAGGCTGCTACGCATACCGCGTCCCAGACGTCCTGGTCCTGGCACATCCTCTGGACCAAATTATCCGGAGTTTCCTCAACTCCCGCGAAACTCGGTGCATGCGGAGGACTGTGCATGCCCATATTTGTGCAGATATTGTCTGCACAAGATATAAATGCCGTTGCCAGACAATATCTGCGTTAAGTGGAAGTTCACTTAACCGTGTCGCCTAACAACCCACCCGGTTAATTCTGGGGTTAATCGGTGGGTCCACGGACTTATGGTGGAGTTGTTCCATTCCCTTTGCCACTTAACCATAGATGCGACTCTAGTGGTCTTCCAAAAACCTCTTGTTCCACGTTGTTCGAAGCACTCTGACCATGCCTATTGGCATCATCCCCGCTAGGATGCAGACCGCGTCGCGTGATAACGATAAGGTATGCGCTAACCACTCTTAGGCACATAAGCCTGTGCGTACTAACGTAGCTCTTGGTACTCAAGGCGGTGATCCATGCCAGCCCGCCGTACCTGAGTATGGACAGGGCGACACTGGCCAGGATTTTACGCTTACTCCCTTGAACTGCCGAGTTATTCGACATCATGCGAGATAATGCCGATATAGCAATAGAAGCTTTCTTGCAGGCGTAATCGACGAGACTGACAAAGGACAGCTTATCGTCGATCATGAACCCAAGATCTCTCAAGAACCTCTTCGATTCTATTGAGCAGCTACCTGCACTGATCGTTGCATGTTGCTCCGATTTCCGATTATTCACCACCGTGACCTCAGTCTTATGGTGGGCTAGCTCCAATTGCCTGGAACTCATCCATCTCTCCACAATGCTGATGGAGTGCGAGGCCGTTAACTGGGTGATGTCGTCCGCGACCCCGACTATCTTCACCCCGTTCGAGAAATCAAGCCGCAGTACCTCATCGTACATAGTGTTCCATAACACCGGACCCACGATCGAAGTTTGTGGGACGCCTGCGGTGATCTGGACATATTTCTGGCCTGCCTCTGTGTTGTATACCAGTATGCGATTCTGGAAGTAACTACCAAGAATCTTGTACAGGTACCCAGGAACCTGAAGGCGTTGGAGCGAGTCGGCGATAGTCATCCAACTGGCGCTATTGAACGCATTTCTCACGTCAAGGGTGACCACTGTATAGTATCGTACTCCTCGCCTCTTGCGCTGGATTCCACTTTAGCCGTCTTGGTGACGGACAGGATGGCATCCACCGTCGACTTCTCTTTACGGAAGCCAAACTGATTATTAGACAGACCTGTCTCATTGAGGATTACAATCTCGAAATTCTTACCCGCTGTATCCAACAGACATATATGTAGGTCTATATGCCGATGGATCTCTTGGTGGCTTCCCTGTCTTTGGTAGCAACACAACGGTCTGATTTTCCAGGCATCCGGGAAGACGCCCTCGTCCAGCCACATTTGCATCACCACCCTGAACATTTCGGGATCCAGCAAGATAGCCGTCTTGATTCGGAATACCATCCGCTGTCGGCGCTTTGTTTATCTTTAGCCACTTTGCTATCGCAATGAGTTCCTCGTTCGTCCGCCCCCGTTGTGTCGTTGTCAATGCCCACGTGGTCACGGGTGTTCGGCTGAGCCGTACACCCTTCCTTCGCTATGACAGCGTTAAGGTCTGGGATACTGGAACACTGGTCATGGGACAAATCTACGGTGGCGGGGGGCCATGGACTAGGGTCGTGGTTCGGAAGCAGGCTCGCTTGCTGGCCTTCATCTCCCTCGTTAGTGCGGCCTTCGCGGCGACTAGCACCCCTCTAGGATAAATTCTATCGGCGTCTGACCATGCTCTTTACACCCTTCGTCATGCGTGGAGGCATGTTCTTCGGAGGTCGGCGAGCAATACACCAGCGATCTTCCATTCCTCGGTTTGACTTCCCTCGGCATGGTCACATCGCACGCTCGTGTAAGTGTTATGACGAGTCGTTCGCCGCAAGGTTCCTGGGTTTCACGTAAATTTCGTTCCCTCTCAAGCGCCTCTTTAAAGGTCTCTACATCAAAGTAGGACGTCCTCTATCTGCGGGCGAATGGAGTGGATGCTCCTATTTCCGCACGCTGCCTTGTATTGTGGACGATACAATAAAGAACCGCCAAGTGGTAGCTATAAGTATAGTTTCTATGCTAGGTACTCTTGGTATCCACGTTGGCTAGGTCCACATTGAGCCTAGCCAAGGCCTCCAGAAGAATCTGGCCTCTGGGGTTGGTATGGAGGCTCCTCCACTCGAGCGCCCAAGCGTTGATGTCCCCCGCTATTACCAACGGGTTCAGGCCAGTTAACTCCGTTGTCATGCGACCGAGCATATTGGTAAACTGTTCGATCGACCATCTTGGCGGTGCTTAGCAGCTGCAGAAGAACACTCCATTCACTTTTACAACCGCGAAGCCTTCGTTTGTGGTAGACACGACCTCCTGAACCGGGTACTTGCCCGTCGTCCATAATGCCGCCATATTGAACCTGTCCGTAAGCCAGTTTCCGTTGCCGGCTGGGATGTGGTATGGGTAGGAAATTAAGGCGATATCCGATGCCGACTCGCGAACTGTCTGACAAAGCAGTTGGTTCAGGTTTAGTTGGGTTACCTGCATTACGGTTGGCTCGTTGGAATACCCTTAGCGGCCGGGTACTCAGTTCTATATTGCAAGCGATAAGTCCGATGTCCCAGAGCACCGACGGAAGCAACCGCGAAATTTACCAAGAAATTCATGGTTTGGCTAGCGATTTGTATGTGCGAGATGCGAAGTGCTCCATTCGTGACTATTTTAACCATGAATGACCATGGGTATATAGATAAACGTCTACTAAAACGTCTTCTTTCGTTGCTGAGGTCGTATAAGAGCCCAGCGTCCCACATTGTTTTGACCTGACTTGACGTCATGCCACTACTCAAAACATGTGCTGGAATGGTATAACGAAAATTAGGTCAACTTCGTACCCAAGGAACTTAATCCCACAAGCACCCCACCAGTTGAGACCAATCGAAAAATATTGGGCTATTATAAAGCAGGAAATACGCAAACATCCTAAGACAGTCAAAACAGCTCAAGAATTGAAGAAAGCATGGGTCAATGTACAACAACTTGTCGGTTTTAATTTTGTGATGTGATGTGATGTGATAAGAACTAATTATCAGAGCATGTCCTCAGCATGTTATTTTGAAATAAAACTATCCTTATTATCAACAAGCAACCCTAGGAGAGGACAGAAATTTCAGCTAGAACCAAAGAAGTATAGAGCAAGTATTGATAGATCCGTTAGAGTACGGCAGGCTGTGTAATTGAATAGGAGCAGTTGAAAATGAGTGGGGGGCACTTGAAAGGCGGCAACCGATCGAACACACAATCTTTTATCAAACTACCCCAGTGCGGGATAGGCAAGGAGGAGGGGCACGAAAAAACGACAATGATGTGAACCACCGTCAGAACTGATCTGTAAGTACACTAAGGTTTTTTTTACACGGGGGATACGTTCCACTTTTACTATGAAACCGTGTAGAAAAATACTAAATAGTGTTGATAAATTCACAAGCATAAACATTTTAAACTGCTTCGATTTTGTTTGCATGTATTACATTTTCAAACAATGGTCAAAATATAATTTTTAAATTTTTGAGTATTTACACCATAAATTGTGAACTTTTTGAAAAACCCAAAACGTAAAATGTTATTCGAATAAGGTGGATAAAGTTGATCCGTTCTGGAGTTATCGCCATAAACAAACTGTGTAAAAAGACCTTAGTTTCAAGTGAATTAATGAACTTGTACGTTTATGAAAAAATAAAGTGATGCATGATGAAGAGAGCGATTAATGGCGCTATAACCATATAATTTGTAGCTAGGACTATAGTCCTAACCGTTGAAGATAATAGGAGCATCACTCAACCTTCTTAGACTAGATGCTCCCAACAACCATTTTTAAATAAATAAAGGTCCTGTGCACCAAAAAGGGCATTATTTTTAGCTATGGGAACGTCCATTAATTACGTCACGCAAAAAATAACTTTTTACCCCCCCCCCCCCCTTGTCACATTTTTTGTATGGACCTTCAATTTTTTTGTATGGATCGTCACGTTTTCCCAAACCCCCCTTCCCCCCTACCGCGTGACATAATTAATGGACCTTCCCTATTCATTCCAACTATTCGTTTCCCCTTTTTACACTTAGTAGCAAAAAAAAAAGCCGAGCAAAATTTTCTTCCAAAAAACGCGTTGTTCAACCTTCTGTAACTTTGTCAATTATTTGAAATTTTGACAACGTTATAACTAATGTTTCGACCTTATGTGACCAAAATTTTATGTTAATAAAGTTTATAAATTTGAAGTAATCATAATATATGTGAAAAAAGTCATTTTGGATGTACCAATTTCAAAATACCGTATTTCTGTGAAAAATTTAGGTAGCATATTAAAAATTTCTTAATGACTTAAAAAAATACATAAATTTATGTGGACAAAATTTGAACTGTTTCCATCAATTGGTTTGGACTACAGCTGGTTCAGTGATGATATTTCTTTCACCAATATTGACCGCTGAACTATCGGTGCAATACAAGCCGAGGCGAATTCATCTTATTAATCGGCCCAAACCTGTATGATGACAACGCCTCGGCTTTTTTTTTGTACCGATATTTCAGCATGGTGATAATTGGGTGAACAAGGAAAATACTCATGTTGGAGCCTCAACTTTGACGCCAGCTCACATAAGGTCGAAACATTAGTTATAACGTTGTCAAAATTTCAGCCAAATATATTGATAATTGACAAAGTTACAGAAGGTTGAACAACGCGTTTTTTGGAAGAAAATTTTGCTCGGTTTTTTTTTGCTACTGAGTGTATTTGATATCTACTAGAGGCTTTAAACTTCATTAAAGCCAATCCATCACTTGAAATCTGTACGTTAGGACAACGTAAATCCCCATAGCCTCAACACGAGTGAAATGCACTTTTCCATTTCATTTTTCATCTCCAGCTATCATTCGACTGTCCAACAGGCGTGAAACAAGAAACCAATGTTCAACCCAAGAACTAATTCGATCGTAAGCTTCCATCGAGATGTCTTCATTCCCCCACTCGTAATGCAACATAAAGCGGAACTCCACCACTATTCCAGTGACCACCACTCTACTAACTTTCTCCAAGGAACCCTCCAACCGGAAAACGGGCCGGATTACGATAGCATGTCTGTACCCGGCGCGACAAATGGACTCTGTTCCTCGGGGTATTTCTGTGAGGATTACTGTCATACTCCTGCTGCTGCAGAAGAGGCTTATCAGGGGGGAAATGTCACACCATCGTGAAATGAGATTTTATGGTTATCTGCTTTGATGCGTTTCCTGAGCCAGCGACGGCCACGACCACATGGGTTCTGTCTGTTCAGCTTGATGGCGGGCATTTACGAGCGATTTCGAGCGAACTAATCAAGCTTGATTGATTAAAACCTTGTAGTCATGGCTTGGAACAATGGTGGAAAGTGTTAACAGAAATCGATTAATCGTAACCCTTCGGAACCGATGGCGGAGGCGCTGACAACAATAGATTGGGAAAGAATTAATCCAATGTCTTTTTTTCTTACGTAAAAGTGGAAATTAATTTTATGCTTGGCCTCGTATTGATTTTCTGTCCATCCCGTGGCTGCATTATCATCAGCTGTATTGAAAATTAGCTATGCATAACGGTCGACTGAAGACTAACCGGGGCCGACGTGCATTGATTGATGAAAGCATGAGAATGAAAAGAAGAAAAAAAAACGGGAGTCGAAACGAAATAAGAGAAATAATTAGTCTGTCAACTAGGACTCATTCGAAGGGAATGGGCGAATATTGCATTGGATGGAAATGAATCAGTAGAATTCGAAATGAGATTGATTTTTCAGTTCAATGAATTTAATTTTATTTGAGAACAAGCATGGGAATTTTACACACAGTTGACAGGATGATTCGATCGTTTGAATTATGTCAAGCGTTTGAACAGATGTGAACTGTCATGTTGCTCTTGGATGATGTCAATAAATACGACCAGAAGGATTGACTTCTCGATCAATCCAATCACGGATAGAGATTGGATTTTGTAAGGGTGTTTGGGTGGGTGGTTTGGGTGGTTCCAGTGCACACAAGGCCAATATGCCAACATAGAAGGAGAGAGCCTTCGACAAAGTTGTTCCTAATAATGTGGACTGGTGAGTCAAAATATGTGGATAAACATGTCTCATGGTTGAACCATATTGAAGTTTTAGAAGTTTTTTTTTATGCCAAGAAAATCTGAATTTTTCTTCCACGTGACAAGAAGTCATTATAATGGAAAGCCTGCATCGCAATTCTCCATCTACTGTGAATAAAGCTCGCTTTTAGTTTTTAATTAAAACTACGAAGGTTCTTATATTCATAGAAATAAAAAGCCTTACTTTTTTGTATGAAGATTCAAAGGTTTACATGTTTCGAAAGAACTGTAGGCTAGCAACTTTTAAGCAACTTTGTTTATTTAGTTTATTCTGCAGCTTAAAAAACGACAGAATAAAGTGAACATAAGATTAGGGAGTCCCTATAAAAATCAGTTAATTAACTCTAACTTATTTATTTCGAAATAGCAGACTCGTCAAACACTCCATGTCAATAAGATCTCCATCCAAGCGTATCTAATTAGGATTTCAAATGCCCGTAAGTCCCACCTAGTTGTTGAAGTTTCAACTATTGCCTTCATCAATCAAAAAGGCTTTTTGAACAGTTTTGGCGAAATAATCACACATCTGAATAATGAGGACCCTCATATTCTTCTTCTTTCTTGGCATTTCAAGCTTAACGCTTATCACAATAAAATTATTGTCCGCTCACAACTCATTGTGGTAAATGCACTTCCACAGTTAATAATTTAGAGCTTTCTAGATCAATACACTATCATAATAAGTATAATTGCACAGTCATACTCTAGACCTAGGTAGTCGATAAATTTCCCTTTATTAAAAATTACACCCAGTACCTATGTTGTCATTTCATAGCCATGTCTTTACCGATGGAACTAAAAGAGAACTTTCAGGATGACTTTCTTGTGATGTTGTTGTTTTTGTATGGAGCATCGAAGAACACAAGCCAACTCCTACCAGTAGTGCTGTAAAAAGTCATTTCGTGCAATTGGATAAATTAACCGATAACTTGGTTAGAAAATAGGACCTTAGGTATACAGGAGTACGTCTTTGTTTTCTAGACTGGGGTTCAATTTAAATAATATGTAATGCAACCGTCATGAAATGCAGTCAGGTTTTGACCGTTTTCTAAATGCTTGCATCAATCGATCGAAAATATTTCTACGCGTCGATTCCAATAATGAAAACTATTGATTTTTAACATTCAAGTATTTAAAATAACACAAATATAAGGTGAATGCCGATATTTCACAGTAAATTCACTAAATGCTCAGTACTTTCCGAACACAGACTTCAAATTTAAGTAAGGAACGTGAAAGATATTTATAGAGGGCATCTCAGAATTTTGCTTCAGTCTTTTGGCGATCTCATAGATGTTGTGTCAGCGCTCGGCTACGCACCATCAAGCCATCTAGCACACTCTACTGCCAAGCAACATGTCTGGACGTGACAACTTTGCAGTCGGATTGCAGTTCCCACTCGGCCGCATTCACTGTCTGCTCCAGAAGAGAACTACACCGAACGCTTTGTTGCCGGTGCCCCTACTACCTCGCTGTGGTGGAATGCCTGGTGGCTGAAGTCCGCGAGTTAGCAGGAAACACCGCCCGCACCAACAAGTAGACCAGAATCACCCCACGTCACCTGCAGCTGGCCATCCGCAACGACGGAGAGCTGATAAAATATCTCTCCAGAGTGACCATTTCACAAGGTGTTGTCTTCTTCAGACTGTCGTGCTGCACAAGAAGACCGAGTAAAAAGCCTAAGTTCAATTCACGAAATTTCCATTACCACGTAACGGGCTTTACAACGAACATTTTTTGTCAATTTTAAGGAGTGGTGTGTTGAATATTTTATTTCACAGGCACCAATAATGTGGCAACAATAATATATCATCGTTCTGATCTAGACACTCAACATTGCAGTATCCTTTTCCAACTTTAACACCGTTCCTAATTCAAAACCACAAAAACAAATAACCAGAAAGGCCTAGTTCAGGGCCACCACAGTTTTAAAAGAGTGAATCTTAATGATGCTTCTGATCTTAAAACAACAATAATATCACGGGATCTTTAAAATAAATTCGATTTGAATGAACAGAAAATAGGCTACTCATAACTAACACTAAAATAAATCTATTGATTATATGATAAATATCATTTTGTTTTAAAAGTATGTTAAAGGGTGTTCCGGTCAAAATTTGGTCAAACAGTCATGTGTGTGTGTGAGTCGATCAAAGTTTTTACTAATAAGTCAAATTCTTTTTCTTTTTCAAATTCAGTTAATACAGAATATTGAAGAAATATTCAGCTAAGCTTCTTTTTTACCGAATGCGAATGGCCGGGTCTTCCGTTAAACACCTGCCATAACATTTTGCACAACCTCCTTGTCCACTCTATTCGCCGCAGAACGCCAGTTTGCCTTGAACTGTTTCTCGCTCACAATAGCTTTTTGAGTCTCCTTGAGGTTCCGCTTGATGATGGCCCAATATTGTTCGATTGGGCGGAGCTCTGGCGTGTCGGGAGGGTTCTTGTCCTTGGGCACCACTCGAACGTTGTTGGCAGCATACCATTGCCTTTTCCGTAATGGTAAGATGCCAAATCCGGCCAAAATAGAACGGAACAATTGTGTTGCTTCAGGAAAGGCAGTAGACGTTTTGTATACACTCGCTCAAATAAATTTCTTGGTTGACGGTTCCAGTTGCAATGTAAACGTTGCTCTTCAAGCCACAGGTACGGATGGTTTGCCACACCAGATATTGCTTCACGACCTTTGACAGTTTAATGTGCTTGAAAATATCTGCCACCTTTCCCCGTCCGGTTGCAGTATAAAATTCCTGTCCGGGAAGCTGTTTAAAGTCTGTCTTGACGTAAGTTTCGCCATCCTGTACCACGCAATCAAACTTCGTCATCCTTGTCGTGTACAACTTTCGCGATTTGGCCGACGTGTTTTGTTTGTCGTCGCGATTTGGAGTTACCACTTTCTTGTCAGTTGACATTTCTGCTCGTTTTTTAGCTGTACCCACGGTTGAAGGCGCAACACCCAGCTTCTTTGCGACATCTCGGACGGAGAGGTTGGGGTTCCTCACCGATTCAGCTTTCCCTGCTGTCGACAAACGTTCACCAAACACTTTTAATACGTTGGTAACAGTTGATTTAGCCACCTTCAACAATTTCGCCAACTTGGCGTGAGAGTTGTTTGGATTTTCGACATGCACGTGTAAAATTTTGATGCGTTGCGTCTCTTCCTTCGACGAAATTTCGATAACTGAAGTGCTAATCTCAAAATCAAAATAGAGGCATGATGCTACACGCACACATCTTAAAAATGAGGGGTGTGCAACATTTTTTGATGCACGATTAAAGGAAATACGTCAAGTTTAAGTCAACCAAATTTTGATCGAAACACCCTTTAATTCGAAATATTAGATTGTACAATTAAAATGGCTTACATTTAGTTTCTCTTTTAGATACTTCCTTTTTATAAGCATGAGCGACTTTTTCGAATGTTATTGTTAGGCTGGTTATTGACACCTCATCAATTCATATTCCTATAAGAGATTTTTCCTTCTTTCAAACATGAGCTATTAATTTAAGTAAGGGAGTATGGTGCCATTTCCGAGCGTTTCGTACTGGCTACTCCGTTACTGAACAGAACTAGTGTAATTGCACAGAGAATTACATAGATGGAGCTTGTGAATAGCTTTACATCTTCAATGTACAAGCTCACTAATTCTATTTATGGTACCGGCGCTGGCCACGTCCTCACAGTCTTTCGGGGAGGGGGGAGGATGATTAGTTTGATCATCGTTGTTATTAGAGACCGTGATCACCACTGCGTCTCTACAATTGCCAAGGGAAGGATAGTTGTGTTAGTGAGGCAGGTTATTTATATATCATGAATTCACTGTGGTAAGTGATGCGATCAATGAAAGCGCAGTAAACTGTTTTTTTTTTTCAATCTAATGATGATAGAAAGAGGCAAGGGACAAATGGCAAGGAAGGGGACCGGCCTGGGATTGAACTCCCGACCATCTGCTCAGTAAGCAGAACGGGTACCAATGAGCTACCCAGCCACGTCAGTAACATTTAAAATAGATCGTGATAGACAAACTCTGATATCACCGGGGGGCATTCAGGTAAAAAATTCAAGTACATGGAATTTGAGGAAATGGAATTAGGGTCAATGTCACAGAGTCCATTGCCTATCAAAGGTTACTTTGTGCGTCTGGTATTTGAAGATTGCCATCAACTAACTTAAAGGCAAAATTCACCTGTGTATAGCAGTGGACAAACATAACAGTTATAAATGGTAAAGTGAGTTTGTACAATATGAATAGGTATGTCTTTCTCATACAATTTAATTTGTTCCATTCGATCCCAGTTCTCATCACTGAAGTTTTAGCAATTACGAATTCTAGGATCAAAGTTGCATACGTTCATTATGTTTTACCTTATTACCACTTCTTCTGCCATAGAATAGAACGTTCATCCAAGTTTTAAGTGCTTACCTGCAAAAGAAAAGAATATTATTATACTAAATGTATTAACAAAACAACTTAACTTAAGATCAATATCGATATCTAATTCAATACTTAGGGAATATTTTTTACTCAAAAACAAGAATAAAATAAGCGATACTATCAGAATTAATTATTTAGTGTCTCATTCATATGCGTATCTGGTGCACTGATTGTATAGAAGAAAGTTTTTGTTTTCTTCAAAGCGGCATAGGAGAAATGTTGGCTTCTTCAATGTTAAATATTTTCGCGACCAATTTTCATGTGTGTATTTTTTGCAAAATAAAATGTATGTGTGTATTTTAAATTATTCTCACAGATCTATAGTTCAGAGTCTATAATGGTTTTTTTTCTGTAAAGAAGCATTTAATTGACAATACATCTATCTCCAAACTACGTCGTATCCTGTCAGTTTGAACGTCATTTTCTCTTGCATAACCTTAGAATAACTTCTTGTGCATTTGTAGCACTGAGACTAACTCAAGAATCCCCCATTCTTGACTAAAAAGGGGTTCACACTTCTATGAGAACATGCTGCTTTCCCCACGAAACACACATTTCATCACACAAAATCCTGCCTCTAAAACCCCCAAGGGCAGAAGTGTCGCGAACCATCATAAGAACCTTTTCCGGCCTTAAAAAACCCCTGCATACAAATTTTCATAACAGTAGGAAGCATTCGCATGTTTGGTTTGAAATTCGTGTTTCATTTGTATGAGGGGAGCGGTCCCTGTTGGAAACATTTCTGGCCTACAAAAACTTCCACATACCAAATTTGGTTCCATTGGTCTGATTAGTTCTCGAGTTATGCAAAAAAAACTGTTTTATATGTATGAAAGCCATCCCTTCATGATAGGGGAGGGGTCTCAGACTACTATTGAAACATTTTCTGTCTTCAAAAACCCCCACATGCCAAATGTGGTTCCATTGTCTTGATTAGTTCTCGAGTTATGCATAAATTTGTGTTTCATTTGTATGGGAGCCCCTCCCGCCTTCTGAAAGGGGAGGGGTCTCAAATCAGCATTGAAACAGAATTTATCTTCAAACACCTCCACATGCAAAATTTGGTTCCATTTGCTTGATTAGTTCTCGAGTTATACAGAATATTGTATTTCATTTGTATGTGAGCCCCTTCTTTCAGCGCGGGGAGGGATATGAAACCATCATAGAAACCTTTCTTGCCTTTAAAACCACACACATGCTAAATAAGGTTTCTTTTGCTTGATTAGTTCGAGAGTTATGTATAAATTAGTGTTTCATTTGTATGGGAGCCCCCTCCCCCCCTTCAGAAATGGGAGAGGTCTCAAATCAGCATTGAAACAGTATTTATCTTCAAACACCTCCACATGCCAAATTTGCTTCCATTTGTTTGATGAGTTCTCGAGTTATACAGAATATTGTATTTCATTAGTATGGGAGCCCCCCCCCTTTCAGGACGGGGAGGGATTTGAAACCATCACAGAAACCTTTTTTGCCTTCGAAAACTCACACATGCTAAATTTGGTTTCTTTTGCTTGATTAGTTCCTGAGTTATGTAGAAATTAGTGTTTCATTTGTATGGGAGCCCCTCTTTTCAGTGAAGGGAGGGGTCTCAAACCATCATAAGAACTTTCCCCGGAACCCAAAAATCTCTGCAGTTTTCGATTCTATTAGGTTCAGACAGACAGACAGACAGAAATCCATATTTATATATACACAGATAGATATAGATTATTAGCGTGTCAAATGTCCTCTATCTGCCTCTTCATCTTCAAATCAAAATGATAGAATAAAAAAACTAAAACATCTAAAATTCAACACCGTAAATGTGTGTTTTATAGTAATGTGCAACATCGAGATCTGAGTTCAATGACTATGATGTTCCTTGCAGCTTTACAACGTTTGTTTACAGCCGAGACTACGGAAATATTCGTGATTATATTAAAGAACATTATGATCTGAACTCAAGAACAGTTTGGAGTACCGTAGATATTCTGGAAATAATGTAATATGTCTATTACAGTGTAATGATGTCTCGTGGGGCTATTTCATCTCATAAGTACGGTGGAGGCATCGTAAATAGCCTTGTTGATCATGTACAAAATGAAGATCTGTATTAAAGGATAGTTTGGAGTACCGTAGGTATTCTATAAATACTGTTATATGTCTTTAACAGTATAACGATGTTTGTTGGAGCTTTTTCAACTTATAAGCTCGGTCGATTCATCGTAAATCTTCTTATTAATCATGAAGAAGAAAAAGATTTAAACTCAAGGATTTCTTGGAAGGTCTAGAACCACTTAGATAAAACATTTGTTCGCAAATTTTATTATTTTAATGGTTTTCATCGCTTGTTTACGCATGTAGACCATTAATTATGTTGAAATACGATGTAGAAAAAAATCGCATTGAATCAGTTAAGTCAAACTACTTTTTGAGAGAGGGCCGGTAAATGTTAGTTTCAATGAAAAATTACCAACGTTTAACAGAAATACATCTGAAAACCTCAGCGAGCGAGAAAACGATGAAGAAGGTTTTCTTCAAAATCTTATCGATTTTTTCGTCACGAAAGCACGTGACAGTGTTTTGGTCACCGATTTAAAGTAAATTTGGACGCATTCAAGTGATCATAACTCGAGAATTAAACAACATACGCGGTTGATCATAAGGTCAAACAAAAGGGTCAGCTTTCAAACGATATATAACAGGTTATTACATTTCACCGTTTTGAATGAACTGTCGCACTTTACTTGTGATCGATGTCATCACTTATTCCACTTTAAACGCATTTGTTGTGTCACTTCTTTACCGCAACCTCGAAGTTTTCGCTTGACAATTGCCCAATATTTTTCGATCGGTCTGAACTCAGGGGAATTCGGAGGATTAATCTCTTTGGCGACGAAACTAACATTGTTTGCAGCATATCATTCTAGTACCTCCTTGAGCAGTGGCAGCTGGCTAGATCCGGCCAAAACATAACGTTGGTCTTGTGTTGCCGAATGTAGGGTAAAATCCGCTTTTTCTGACACTCTTTAATGTAAACCTTCGACGTCATTGTGTGAGATGTGATGAAAACGTTGGTTTTAAGGCCACAACTGCAGATTTCTTGCCAAATCATTAGTTTCCGAGCAAACTTATCGGCAAAAACAAATGTTTACCTGGAATGGACATCTCTTCGACCAGTTGAAAGGTAAAATTTTCGTCCGAGGATTTGTTTATAATCCATTTTGACATATGTTTCGTCAAACATTAAAATACAGCCATCAAATTTCGTCAAAACTCGTTTGTATAGTAATCGTGCTCGCTTTTTGGGAGCGATTCGGATGTTTACAGGCACGAAAAGACTTGTAGCCTTCTCTTGAAAGGATATTACGCACGGTGGAAAAGTTGGAATCGTATTTCTTTGTCAAATCACGTATGGAGACATCTGGGTTGCCTTTCGCTTACCTCAACACCTTTCTCCTCAGTTTTTTGTCTCTAGTGGCACTTTTATGATAGATGCGCTGTGCTCTATCCACACTCAGAGTATCCTTGTAACGTTTGATTACAAGACACACCGACGACTTTGGGAATTTTAACACTTTTGCTATTTTTGAGGTAGACCACGGAGGATTCTCTAGATGTTGGTGCACAATTAATTTTCTTTTTTCAAGTTCCATGATCCGTAATTTCGAGAAGCGTCACCGATTTCTTCTTCAACGAAACATCAACAAATGCCTGTCAAACTTTTTTTTGTTCCAACCACCAGGGACGCGGTGAACCGTGCGTCCAGATTTACTTTGAATCGAGCTTTAAAAGAAAATTTATAGATATTATTGTCAGTTGCATCACAAAACTGTAAGTAAAACTCTGTCGATTACATATTATTACCTGTCTAATTTTAAGTAGACTGGTTAGAATGTAAGAAAGTAAAAATCTCACGACTGCATGTGAATAGAGAATGACAAGAAAGCTTCATGATAGTTCAAGTCTTCGAAAGGAATTTCAATATTTCCAAGGGGTATCAAAAACATACTTTATTAACAAAATTAACTTTTTTTTACTTTTCTAAGAGCAGACTGACTTTAATCTATTATTTGGTATTGATTACACAAAATATTCGCCAATTTAAATTCTTCAAAATATTGGATAGTGAAGATTATAAAGACTGTATTCGATGAAATTTGGACACACGCAATTGTTCGTAACTTTTTAGCGTGTGGCTAAAAATTATTGAAGTTTTAACTGAATGTATTTCATTGTGTTGTGTCAATTGTGTAATGAGTTTCGTGAAAATCGGTCAAGTGATTTCAGTGATGGCTTCGAAAGAAGAAATAGTGCGCCAACAAATTTTGGGCACTTACTTCGAAAACCCAAACGCTTCTCATGGATGGATCGGAAAACAGCTCGGAATCGCACATTCAACCATATCTCATGTGATCAAAACGTTTAAGGACCGTAAGACAACCAAGCGGATAAATGGTAGTGGTAAAAAATGTGGCACATCAAATCCGGAGAAGGCCAGGATGGTATTGAACCAATTTAAGCGTTATCCCAACATTTCGATCAGGGATGTTGCGAAAAAGGCGAAAGTTTCAGTTTGTTTTGTGCAGAAAACAATGAAACGTTCTGGATTACATGTGTACAAGGTCCAGAAGGCACCGAACCGGAGCGATAAACAGAACTCGGTGGCCAAAACTCGTCTCGTGCAAGAAAACTGTACAGGGAGTGGCTCACAAAACCGTTCGGCATTGTGATGGACGATGAGACCTACATTAAAGCCGACACCAAACAAATGCCAGGACAGGGACACTACGTCGCCACCTCTAATGTGGCCGTTCCGGAGAGTGTACGGAAGAAGAAACTGTCGAAATTCGCCAAAAAATTCCTTGGTTGGCAAGCGATCTGCGGATGTGGCCAAATGAGTCAGCCCTTCATCACCTCTGGGACCGTCAACGGACAAATCTGCAAGGACGAATGCCTCCAAAAACGACTTCTGCCCTTCTTGAGATCTCATGATGACCCTACACTGTTTTGGCCGGATTTGGCATCTTGCCACTATGCCCGGCCCTTCTTAGATTGGTACAAAGATAATAATGTAGTTTTTGTACCAAAAGACGTCAACCCTCCAAACACTCCGGAACTTCACCCAATTGAAAAATTTTGGGCAATCACGAAGGCAAAGCTCGTTAAAACTCCAAAACTGATAGAAAATGAACTTGAACTAAAGAAAGTGTGGTTAAAAGTAAGTAAGCAAGTCGGTCCTATCATTGCCCAAAATTTGAGGAGCGGGCATTTGGGTTGGGAGAAGAGGTTCAATAAACCAATGATGTCAAAACTTAACCATTTAGTAGTACTGTATTTCCAGAAAGTTTGAAAAGAATCGGGCTCAAGGAAAAATTTTGGTGACCTATTTTGTGTGTCCTTTATTAATTTACTGCTCAGTTTGATTTTATAACTCGCTTCTCCTCTACGTCAACAACCAGAATATTCTCATACCGGGCCATGTTGCTCGAACAGTCCAAATGGGTAACATTTGTCAAACAAATACGTCCGCAGAGAGTTTACTTTCGGTTTGAAGAAGATTCATTGGCATCAAGGGAAACGACCAGATCCATTCAATTCGTAACGATGCTGAATAGCACTCAATGTCAGGTTCTGAAGAGTAGTGTTTGTGCTCTTCTGTTACGCCACTATCGCCTGCTTCCGGGTAATGGAATTTAAGATGAGCACACTCTAGCATGGTGCCCTCTGCAGCCAGTGGATCAAATTTCTAGGTCGAGGGCATCAGCGCGAGGATTAATGCACCAGTTGAACCAGCACTTGGACTTGGACGGAAAGCGATTTCGGTTCATGTGGGCAGCAAGCACTCCAAGCGTGGCTTCTTTTATGCGGTCGGAATAGATAGCACTTGCTCAACTGAATTCCATCCGTTGTGGAGCAGAGATCAATAATTTCCCTCGGAGGCGGTTGCCATATTTCTCCCAAAAATGGAAAACAGCACCATCAGCCAGCCGGTGGTGGATAGCCATGTCGGCCATCTGGGTGGTCTGAAAACCTAGTTTCCATTACATGACCAAATTAGTCCGGCAATTTCACAACCAACTGCGCGGCCTGAGTACATTTTGCGGCTTTTGCCGGAGTAGTGGATTAAAACGTATTAATTCACACCGACAGAGCACTTTTACTCTCCTCTCGCAATGTTTCGCGCCGATTTGTTAATGCGCTCTGTTATTGTTATTGAACTGGTTTCATGCCAAACGCACCGCAGGTTTGTAATTAGATACGATTGGAAAATTTTACGATCAGCTGCGATGTGCGTCGCTGCGGTGGTTTGCCTCTATTTTTCTCCCGCTAACGCACGTTTGGGCCACTTCGTGGTATGTGTGGATGGATATATTATGCGATGCGTGAAAATATGGAAACAAAACAATTGCGAGCACTTGCGGTGTGGATTGGCTAGTGTGAAATCTATTGCCACGAATTTTTGGAGTGATTTTCCTGATCGTTATGGCTCGTTAAGCGGTGAAAATGGGCTGGCTTTTCGACTGAAGTGGTGTGTATGTCAAGCGTTTATGAGGCGTTTGTGATGAGTTTTAGTCGAAGGTTTAAAAAATATATGCAAGATACGAGAACGTTCGGTCGAATGCAGTTTCAATGAGAACTTAAATACGTTAATTGTCGAACAACTATAGAGCAATTATCTACCAAATGAAAAGACGAGTCAACTTGACCCTCTTCGATTTAAATGAAACTTTTCACATGGTTTCGGTATGAGAAATCATGTTTTTCCGCTTGGTAAAAGAAATGTTTTTGACTCAAGGCTATTATTTCAATGGAGCGTGTTTTCGGATGTGAAATCATCAAAATATCACAACTCGAAAACCGTTGGTTATAATGAAATTATGTTTGACAAAAAAATGTAGACAATCAATGGAGCTTCGAAAAAAAACTACACTGAAAAGTTTTTTTTCACGTTTGAATAAGCATAAAGTATGAAGCATAAAGCAACCTTTGGGTTATCAGATAGTGTAAGACAAGGATATAGTGACTATAATGAATAATAGTTCACGATCCATTTCGTGGTAGGAAATATACACCTTTTCAACCGTGTGATTTCTGAATTTGTTCAATGATTTTCTTTTGGGTGTACTCCGAATGTATTAACCTCACTTTTTTGACAGTTC
Organism: Aedes japonicus; assembly: GCA_034211315.2. Taxonomy (NCBI): domain Eukaryota; kingdom Metazoa; phylum Arthropoda; class Insecta; order Diptera; family Culicidae; genus Aedes; species Aedes japonicus. The sequence goes on along the minus strand of JASCZW010001376.1, from coordinate 144,257 downwards.
AGGGAGCTTGTTAACAAGATGTTAGAGTTCGAACCGCTCAAACGCTTTCATTGGCTTTTTTTCGAATTCTGTACGATAAGATTCGGGAAATGATGTAAAAATAAGCACTGGTGTCTGTTTTCCAGCAAGTCTGCTTCAATCGTAATAAATTTGGAGCTCTCAAAATCTCAAACCGATTTTACCGAAAATATTCTAAGTCTACGCGTAAACAAGCTCCCTAATCTGTCAAAACTGCATTGATGACGCCATCGTGCAATGATCCATAGTATTTTGCTTCGTTTCACCCGATGCATGAAAACAGATCGTCTAATCTTCTTGGGGTCAATAGATAACTTGAAGGAAATTTTAAGTACTTCTTGTATGTTTCATTTGTATGGGACACCCCCCCCCCCCTAACAGAACGGGAGGAAGGAGGGGTTTTCTCTCCAACTACCATACAATCATTGCCTTCGAAAATCCCCACACACCAAATTTGATTCCATTTGCTTGATTAGTTCTCGAGTTATGCAGAAATTTATATTTCATTTGTACGAGAGCCTCCCCCTCAAAAGGGAGAGGGGTCTTGAACTACCATAGAAACATTTCTTGCTGTCAAAAAACCCCACATGCCATATGTGGTCTCATTTGCTTGACTAGTTCTCGAGTTATGCAGATATTCGTGTTTCATTTGTATGAGAGCCCTCCCTTCCAGAGGGGGGAGGTTTCTCAAACCACCATACAATCATTGCCTTCAAAACCATTTGCTTGATTAGTTCTCGAGTTATGCAGAAATTTGTACCTCATTTGTATGAGAGCCCTCCTTCCTGAGAGAGAGGAGGTCTCAAACAAGAATAAGAACCTTCCCCAGCCCCAAAAACCCGTGCATACACATTTTATTCTGTTCAGAACTTTCCGAGTCTATAAGGCTCAAACAGACAGACAGACAGACATACAGAAATTTATCCCTAGAAGCACACTTGCTTGCTGTTGCTATTCGGTGGATATAACATCAATATGACTTGTTTTAGTAATAATCAAGTTGCTGCAACTAGTTATGACCACAGTGTGCTACTACCTTCAAAAACCCTCATATGCCAAAAGTGGTTTCATTTGCTGGATTAGTTCTTGAGTTATGCAGAAATTTGTATTTGATTTGCATGGGAGCTCCCCACAGCCTTCAAAAGAGGGTGAGGTCCTGAACTGCCATAGAAACATTTGTTTCCTTCAAAAACATCCACATGCCGAATTTGGTTCCATTTGCTTGATTAGTTCTCGAGTTATGCAGGAACTCGTGTTTCATTTGTATGGGAGACTCCTCTTTCAGAAGGCGGAGGGTTCTTAAAAAAAAAATAGAAAAATTGTTTGCCTTTTATCCACCCTAGTAGCACACTTGTTGCCATTCGGTTGAGATAACAAAAATATGACTTGCTAAGTCATAATCAAGTTACTACAACTAATTAAGACCGTTGTGTGCTACTTGGGCATCCACATGCCAAATTCAGTTGCAATAACTTAATAAATTCTCGAGTTATTCGAAAATGCGTGTTTCATTTGTATATGAGCCCTCCTTTCAGAAAGGTTAGGGGATTCGGGTCACCTTTCTTGTCTTCAAAAACATTTCTTGGATTCAAAAACCTCCACCTGACAAATATGGATCCATTTACTTGATTAGCTCTCGAGTTTTGCAGAAATGTGTGTTGCATTTTTATGGTAGCCCCCCTCCCTAACAGAGAGAGAGGAGGAGTCTCAAACTACCGTAGAAACATTTATTGCCTTCAAAATCCCCACATGCCAAATTTGGTTCCATTTGCTCAATTAGTTCTCGAGCCTTTTTCTAGAAAGAGGAGGGGTTAATTCACCAAAAAATATTTCTTGCTTTTAGAAAACTCCACATGAAAAATTTGGTTCCATTTGCTTGATCAATTCTTGAGTTATGCAAAAACTTCAGTTTCATTTGTATTTGTATTTCTTGCCTTTAAAAACTGCTATTTGCCAAATTAGGTTCCATTTACTTGATTAGTTCTCGAGTTAAACAGAAATTTGTGTTTCATGCCGCTCCCTAACAGAGAGAGGAGGGGTCTCGAACTACCGTAGAAACATTGATTGCCTTCAAAATTCCCACATGCCAAATTTGGTTCCACTTGCTTTATTATTTCTCGAGCTTTGCAGAAATTTCAGACTCATTTGTATGAGAGCCCACCCTCGTCTAGAAAGAGGAGGTGTCTCAAACCACCATAAAAATATTTCTTGCTTTTAGAAAACTCCACATGTCAAATTTGGTTCCATTTGCTTGAGTAGTTCTTGAGTTATGCAAAAACTTCAGTTTTATATGTCTGAAATCACCAAAAAAAACATGTCTTGCTTCTAAAACCTCCCACATGCTAAATTTGGTTTCCTCTGCTTGATTAGTTCTCGAGTTATGCAGAAATGTGTGTTTCATTTGTATGGGAGCCCCCTCCTTTCAGAGAAGGGAGGGGTCTAAAATTTTCTTAAGAACCTTTCTCGGTGCCAAAAACTGCTCCATACAAAATTTCACGCCAATCGGTTCAGTTGTGTCCGAGTCTATAAGGTTCAGACAGACAGAAATTCATTTCTGTAGAGAGAAAGAGAGAGAGAGAGAGAGAGATAGAGAGAGAGAGAGAGAGAGAGAAAGAGATAAATACAGATAGATAAATAATCACTGTTGTCTCTGTGTTACGGAAAACATATAATTTTCATCAAAGTGCACCTTAGATATGAAACTGATGCACTTTTTGAATAATACTTTTCATTAGTCTTTCCAACTTTCTTTGCGGTACCTTTCGGCTAGCATTTTTTCTTATTTTTGTTTCCGGCTAGCAGATGACCACATTTTTTTTAACCCATTGAAAGATTGTGCCTCTCTGCCATCTTGTCCCGCTTGGTTATTGCCCTGTAGCGTTCGATCGGACGTTATTCAGGACGATTTGGTGGATTATCCTCTTTTCGTACAAAATTGATACCGTGCTCCTTCCTCAGATCCAGCGTAGCAGGATCGTAGTGAGCGGATGGAAGATGAAGATCAGAGGGGGAGGGGGGGGGGGTTCACGGTGTTCACGATACAGAAGAACAAGACGCTTTATTATGCATTCCTACCGATAAACTTCACAATGGAAAACAAAATTTCGGCACATGAGAACTTTTTTGCCGAACTTCTCCATTCCGAATGTTCTTCTGTCATCAGGTACGTTTTTCCCAACAACCGCATTCTAAAACTCCGGTAGCGGATGCTTCCTTAACATTTTTTTGAGCGTCAGGCATCGCACAAAAATGTTTGCTTTATAAAATGAACAGTCCTTATATTGTTATGATATGATAAGTCCTACAAAAAAATAAAACTCAAAATGTACTATGAAAATCATATTTTTTTTATTTTTTTTATCTTCTTTACTACAAGTTACTTAATCTTAAAACAACTTCGTTTATTTCATGCACAACTTAGTGTTTTCAGATTTTATCTTTAAATCGAGCATTGCAAAGATAGGTATTCACCAATTTAAAATTTTCATTTTTATGAAAAAAGTTTTTTTTTTCAGTGTATAGTCATACCTCGATATAAAGCAACTTTGTATCGTACAACCCAATCATGGAAATCATTTTCAGCCTAAGTTTGAAGTTTTGGAGCAAAATTGTCTTGTACATAGTTGTTTTTAATAACAAGGCGCTTCTTTTGGTGTGAATGAAAACAAGGGTGGTCCTTATTTTCAGAGAAATCGAAATTCAAACTTTTTTGTTCGTGAAAATAAAGACACACATTCTTCGGAAAAGTTGAAGAATAAATAATTTCAAGCAACTTTCATGGTATAGTTTTTTCTCTACCTTTTTATAAGACCAAATTAGAGCATTTTTCCCTGCTCAGGGTGTCCTTAAAAAATCGATTATTTTGCTGTAACTTTCTTATTTAATTTTTTAGAGCAAAGCTGTCTTGCTATTGATTCTAGAACAAAAAGAATTTTTATTGTTGCATATCATATCTGAAAACTTAGGATAGGTTTTTCTTTGTGAAATTGAGTAGAACAAATTTGAAAAAAGGCGAAATTTTGTAAGTAAATCGTTAATTACTCGCTAACGATAAGAGATATCGGTAAGATTTAAACGTCAAGTTATAAAAATCATCTGAAAACAACTTTGTTGGAAAATTTTAAGTAAAAAAGTTCGAGCAAAAAACTGTTTTTTTTTTTGAAGGGACACCCTAAATTATCTAAGGAGAACTGTCCTGAAGAAAGTTTTTGCTTCCGATATTGTTGATGCGTAATTTAGCTATAGGATTATTTTGCTGTTTGATAATAGTAGCTCAACCGTTTTCAGCTAGAAGTGCTGTTTCTTAGTTAGTGTTCGGAAAGAAACACAGTTACGCTTGTTAGAACTTGTTGACTAGACCACACGGTGCATTAAATCGGTAGCTGCTGCAAATCAGAGTGATGAGCGTAAATGTGACTTTCGCGGTGAATTTCACGGAAAAGGATTTCTGCAAACTAAAAAGTTATATTTTCGATTTCTCTGAAAATAAGGACCACCCTAGTTTTCGTTCTCGAATCAAATTTTTAGAAGACAATTTTGATCCAAAACTTCAAACTTAGACTGAAAATCTATCTTTCCAGCTAAATTCACATTCCGAACTATTGTGCATTGTTTTGAACATTGACTATCCAGTTTCCTGGAATCCTTTCGAGGTACGAAAGACAAAACGCTCACTCACTCCGAGTGATTTAAGGTTACCCAAGCAAACAAAACCGTCATAATTGGTTGCAGCAACTTGATTATTACTTAATTCAGTCACATTGATATTATTTCAGCTGATTTGCAACAAGTGCAGCACAGGGTAGTGAATATTTGACACGGTCTAAGGAAACATTCAAGACGGGTATGTTCAGTTCAGTTGAATGGAATCAACATTAAAAAATTATGACACCTATTGTGAGACACCCTGTAAGAAAAAAAAACAATCAAGAATCGCCACCGACATTCGAACCTTAGTCAAACTAGTTGAGAACGAATGGATGAAGAACCTATAGTTTCTTAGATTCTTGAGGCAGCATATGGTTTAGCTATGGAGACAAGGTTAAATCCCAGAATCCTGTTGTTACGGAATTTTACCTTCTCCTAGATAAAAAATAACCAAAATCACAAAGAAACAGGATTCTGTGTATGTTTTCGAGATATCTGTGTATGCCAGGTCATTGAATCATGGAATTTGCTAGATTTGATTGCAACTACTGTAATATTTGATGTGTTGAAATCTACGTTTGAAATTTTGAGTGAAACTAAACGTATTGCATCGATCCCTTGATACAGACCAGAAGCTTGACAACAAAGAGCTAAGCCGAGTTTTTAACTCTTATCACTTACATCACAATATCGAAACAATCGACTACGTATCATTTACCTATAATACTTTCAAGACTTCCAATCCAAAAGAAACACATTCAACGCCCCAATCTATATTTAACCATCTTTGACCAGACATATGCACTTCTCAACGACAAGTCAGCGCTTCGTTCATTGCATGTTAAAAATATAGCCGAAGAAAAAACCGTCGTCAGCACAACGAGTCGACAAAATAAAAAAAGAGCTAATCTAGCTTTCTTTACAATCCTAAACGACACCACAATACCACAGAAGCCGCCGCACTCGTCACAACAATGCAAACACGGAGAGAAGAAGTAAGAGAAGTAAGCTGGCCGCTGTTCGGCTCGGGCTCGGGTGTCACAAACCATCCGCGAGACGGACGGCTCAATTATTGGGTTCCCTCGAATTCGAACCGTCTCGAGCGAAATTTAATCCATCGGACACACTTTCGAGCGTGTATTGTCGTACACCTATTTGTAGTTAAGTAGTGTGCCCTACATTTCCGATGTCTTCCCCGCTGGAGACGGGTTGGGTTTTGTGTGTGTCGTTACCAGCTATGTATTTGTCAGTCGGGGAACGGGTCTTTAGGTGTTGAAAAGAAGAAATACCACCAAATCGATTGCAATTGATATAACATCAAAAATAGAGGACCTGGACACTGTTCGACTTTTAAACTGCCGTACTATTAATACTCTCTTCAAGTCTATATCTAGTTGATAGATTTCAACATTTTTAGATTTTTTAGATTCAATTTTCTAACGCTTTGCTTACTTAAATTTGTTGATCTATTTGTTGAGCGCTTGCCACTTTTTATTGCAATATCTGCATTACATTAGAGATTTGATCTCCGAAGAAATTGGCAGCAGCATAACCATCAAAAAACGTCGAAAAATTACCAAGATTTAAATTTTGCAAGGTTTATATGGCGAACATTTTTAATTCGAGATTGAAAATATATACTATTGAAAATATTAGTACACTCACACCATAAACCAACCAATTCAACATCCCCCCGCCGATTCGTACTAAGAGGTCTTGCGAGTGATGCGGTCAAAGCTGGATCCTGAAGGAACTTGGTGACGAGGTGCGAAAAAAATCTGGCGAACACGCAACTGTGAGATGACTATCGAGCTGTAGAAAGATAAAAGTTCTAACAGCTCTTCCTATAACGAGCATACTGAGAAAGCCGAGGTAGAAGTTAGAGCGCGGAAGCGATGATCTAATGTAATGACTTGAATGAGGTTACTTCGGAGGAAGAAATAAGGTTAGCCATGAAGAAGCAGTGCGACTTGAGGGAAGGTCAGATGGCCATCCGAGTGAGAAATGGGCCTTGCAATAGAAGCAGCAAACAAAGCTCTGAAGATCGGGGAAATTGAAGAAGGCTGGTGTTTTTCAACGACCGGAGGTGTGCCTCGAATGTCAAAAATGGCCGCATTGCACGAAACAGTAAAGGGCCGGACAGGAGTAGACTATGCAGAAGATGTTCGAATCCGTACCAACAAGGAAGCCAAGAATCACGTGACAGGAGACCCAAGATGTCCGAATGCGTTCGAATGCGAATTGTCGGATCTTTCGTTTAACTCCTGCCATTAGAATTTGTACAGGCTCTGCGTCCATTTTATTCGCGGCAGAACGCCAGTTTGCCTTGAAGTGTTCCGCGCACACAACAGCTTTTTGAGTCTACTTAAGGTTCCGCTTGATGATGGCCCAATATTTTTCGATTGGGCGGAGCTTTGGCGTGTTGGGAGGCTTCTTGTCCTTGGGCACCACTTGAACGTTGCTGGCAGCATATCACTCCATGGCCTATTTTGCGTAATGGCAAGATGCCAAATCCGGTCAAAATAGAACGGAACAATTGAGTAGCTTCAGGAAAAGCAGTAGACGTTTTTGTAGGCACTCGCTCAGATAAATTTCCTGGTTGACGGTTCCGGTCGCAATGTAAACGATGCTCTTCAAGCCACAGTTACAGATGGCCTGCCACACCAGATATTTCTTCGCGAACTTTGACAGTTTAATGTGCTTGAACATTATCTGCCACCTTTCCCCGTCCGGTTGCCGTACAAAATTCCTGTCCAGGAAGCTGTTAAAAGTCTGCCTTGACGCCCTGTACCACGCAATCAAACTTCGTCAGCATCGTCGTGTACAACTTTCGCGTTGGTAAGAGTTGATTTAACCACATTCAACAATTTCGACAACTTGGCGTGAGAGAAGTTTGGATTTTCGCCATGCAAATGCAAAATTTTGATGCGTTGCTCCTCTTCCTTCGACGACATTTCGATAACTGAAGTGCTAATCTCAAAATGAGGGGTGTGCAAAATGATTTAATGCCCAATGCAAGGAAACGCGTCGAGTTTAAGCCGACCGAATTTTGATCGAAACACCCTTTACACACGTCACTAACGAGGAGCTCGCAGCAGTAGCAAAAAAGTTGAAGGTGAAGAAAACCCTTGGTCCTATCGGAATCCGCAAAATGGCACTTCAAACAGCGATCCAGGAGTTTCCGGAAATGTTCGGGACGGTGCTGCAAAAATGTCTGGACAAAGGTCACTTTGCAGATACGTAGAGGATCCCGAAGATAGGGTTGCTGCCGAAAAGTGGAAAATCGCCGGGGTATCCAACATTGTTTAGACCGTTATGCCTGCTGTATATAAACGGGGAAGGTTATCGTCAACAGGCTGACAAAGTGTACGGATGCCGGAGATTTGTTTTGGTTGCCGAAAACGGACATCAACGGTAGATGTTGTTCGAACGGTGGTTAAAGAACCGGATACAACGTTCAATCAAAAGCTTTATTGCGCTGTGATAACTATTGACGCAAAGAACGTATTCAACAGCGCCAGCTGTGAGGCCATAGCTGAAGCGCACCACAGAATGAGGATCAGGCGTCTGTGTAGGATACTGAGAAGCAACTTCCAGAACCGGATTCCGATTTACGATACTGACATACGATGGTACAGACGTCAAATGGTGTTACAGCAGGTTTGCCACCAGGTGCCATGCTGAGTCCAACGCTTTGTTCAACGCGGATGTACAATAGTGTGTTGTCACTGAACCTGCCGAAAGGAGTCCAGTTCATTGGCTTCGTCGACGTCGTTTTGACAGAGCTGCTATTGGCGAGTAATTGTAGAGCGGTACAGCGGGCTAAAATAACCGTCGGAGAACATGCCAATGTATCATTGTGGTACCATTGTACCATCGTTCATACCACTTATCGAATGATGGCCGCTAAATAGATTGCTCCAACCGGCTGCCAACAAATCCACCACTGGCTTGGGTAATCGACTGCCCTTCACACGACTGCATAACTAATGGCTACATAACAACGGGTGCCTCGCCAATGGCGATAGCGCCATCAGCTACCTGCTCGCCAGAGCATCTTCAAGGGTACTTGTCACCGTTAGCTGCCGATTCAATACTCGCTCATTGCCTCTCCGAACAGCTCCAAGGCTCGCGCGAACGAACCTTTTTTTTATCTCGTTCACTGCTGCATAAGAGATATCCCTTACATACATTTGAAGTCTGTGATAGGAAACTACTTGGCATTTAGTAAATTTACTCTTGCATTATTTTCAATAGTTAAATATTGAAAAACAATCGTTTTCAATATTGGTATCGACGCTTTGATCCGATCGATTGATGCAAACATTTAGAAAATGTTTGGAGATACAACTGCGATATTAATGCTCAAAACCTGATCGCTGTTCGTGTCGCAATAGGGTTTTTTTTTAAATTGTACTCCAGTATAGAAAACAAAGACGTTGTCCTACGTCAATAAAAATTTCCGAAGAGAAACTTTCAATGGATTAGTAAAATACTGTTTTCATATCAACAGGCGCATTATAAAAATCGAATGCGATTGTTTTGAGTTTAATCACGCTTAATTTATGAAACTGGCGTATTTGAAAAATAAAACAAACTCAACCGAATTTGTTTCAAAATATCTCGAAATCGGTTGCACTTAACAAGCTTAAGAATCATATTCCTAGATAAAATGACACAAAATTTATTGAAAGTTTCTCTTCCGGATACTCTTATTATCTCATCTTGGAGAAACTTTAAGTTATGAATTTTTGAAAAAAATGTGTTTAAAAAATACATTTGCTCTTTCTTCAAGTTGTGAAATTAAAGTCTTCTCCCACATCGACTAAAATTGAAAATCTAAATCTAAATCGCAGATAGTCGTGCCTATTTTTTTCTATTTCCATCAGATTTTTCCTGGAACTGCTATTATTCTACAAAATGGGCAAGCGATGGCTTCGTTGAGCACTTTCTCCTTTATTGATTGCCTAAGGCTTGTAACAGTGTGATTTATTATCGTCCGCATCGCCACAACACGCTAGCGACTAATGGGGGGACCACCCGATCGTTTACATTTTCCCGAATGCCTCGATCTTTATAATGCTGGTAATCAACGTCTCATTCAGAGCTCATTACGGCCGATTATCGAATACCCGTTTGGGGCCATCAACTTCCGCCCGCCGATTCGGACAACAGTCCCAAAATCGATAACGCCTGCCCATAAAATTGGAGGAAAAACACCGTTGTAATTCCACCAACCCAAACCCACAAAGCGGCGATCTGCTCGGAGGGGGTCAGCTTTCACTATCCGCCTCTGCTGGATGACCAATGAAACGCAAATAAACACAATAAATTTTCAATTTCGACGTTATCGATCTTCGAGTGAAAAATTTAATTAAAACTTTAATGTCTTTTTAATTAACATGCGAAAGCTCTGTCGTCGCGCGTTGGTCAATTTTGCTGCCGGCGCAAGTGGCTGTAAACAGCGTTTTCCTAGTCCCCTTTCATCTACCTGCAGCGGTCGCCATCCGAGATTCATTCGACAACTCTCACTCTTCCTCTGCTTCTAGCGGCGTGTCGCGGTCAACCCGATCCCGTGCGTATGTGTGTGTGTATGTGCGTGCTTTTGGGAGGTTGGATTGGATTGGTTGGAGCTCATTTGCTGCTCGGCTGCGGCCCTCCAACATGTGATCCACGCGCCAAACGGTCGGTCGGATGGCGGGCGGATGGACAAATTTGCGTTTTCCGGTGCGTTTCCATCAGAGAGTTATCGCGCGTGGTTGGTGGTGTTCTATGTGTGTCCAGTCCACCACACTTTCTAGCCAAACACAGTCAAAGTGGCATGGGATGTTTTCGTTGTGGATGGTTGGAATTTTAACGACGGGTTTAAAATGCTACCACATCGCGTAAAGCTGCGGTGGGATTTTCTACGATCACTGTGGGATATCTGGTGGGGCAAGGTTGTATAATTCAAAGCAGATGGTGGAAGGTCGCAGTCCGGGGTGACGTTTACATCGGCGAAGAATTTCTCCCAAATCCGGGGTTCCGTTCCGAGGGAACAAAATTTGCGTCATACTCGAGGGGATTTCTTTTTAAATCGGGGCGATATGCACTAGAATTGTACTTTTTTGTGAGGATTTGAAATCTCTTTAATTGAGTTATTGTTTGAAAAAAAAAACTCAAATACCTGTAAAATGTGGGTTTATACACTCAGTAGCAAACAAAAGCCGAGCAAAATTTTGCTTCCAAATAACGCCATGCTCAACCTTCTGTAACTTTGCCAATTATCAATATTTTTGGCTGAAAACTTGACAACACTGTAATCAATGTATGGACCTTATATGATCAAAATTTCATGTTGACAAAATTTATAAATTTGAAGTTATCGTAACATATATGAAAAAAGTCATTTTTGGACATACCAATTTCAAAAATCCGTATTTCTGTGAAAAATAGAGGTAGCGTATTAAAAATTCCTCCATAGCTTAAAACTGTATAGAAAATAATGTGGTTATGCAAAACCTTGCTGAAAACGTTGGAACGTAGGTTGGACTTCCCATAGGAATCTCAATTAATAACTGTAAAATCCATCATGTTTTGGGAGCACTGTTCTTTAGATGACAGGAAGAGGCAAAAAACTCGGATCTTCCAACTCTAAACTGGATCAGAAAGTGGTAACTTTGTTTCGGAAGACAGAAGCAGAGAATCGCCAAACAAAGTGCAGAACAGAAGCAACGCACAGCAAGAAGGGGACCGGAAATTGTATTCACGAGCTATGCAGCAACCGGATGTGCATGTATCGTAACATATATGAAAAAAGTCATTTGTGGACATACCAATTTCAAAAATCCGTATTTCTGTGAAAAATAGAGGTAGCGTATTAAAAATTCCTCCATAGCTTAAAACTGTATAGAAAATAATGTGGTTATGCAAAACCTTGCTGAAAACGTTGGAACGTAGGTTGGACTTCCCATAGGAATCTCAATTAATAACTGTGGAAGTGTTCTAGAATGTGTCTAGAATACTTGATCTAGAAAGTTGACGACCCTTTATTTGTGACGTTTGTTGTGAGGTGTGAATGTAGTTCGGTTCCTCCCCACGGTGCACCTTGGAAACGTTAAGCTCCCCTAGGCGTGGCCATGGGTGGACCAGGACTCATCCGGGCCATGGATAGGATGCGGGAAACCCACCCTAAAGTAAGGGAGGAGTCCGAGCAGTTGGATGCGATTATCGACTTTACGTCATCGCGCAACAACATTGCTAAGGACCTTAAACTGAGCCTCCTTAGGCTACGCATGACAGTGCAGACTGCATGCAAAGAGAGGGGAGGGCTGGAAGCCAAACTCCTAGCTGAGCAAAGTGCCAAAGAGTTGGCACGGCTAGCAGCCACCGAAAGGGTGAGTAATATAGCCTCGGAGCAGACCCAGACGGAAGTATCCGTCTCGGTCGGAGAGTCCACCCCATCTACCGTGGAGGCGGGGACCTCCAAACGGGCTAGGCAGTCCCCGGGCGACACGGCACCTGGCGCTTCTAAGAAGCGTATAATGTCGAAAGCCCCAGTAGGGAAGCGAACCTACGCGAACGAGGTGGCGGGGTCAGAGGCTCCATCCTCGCGACCAGCTCCGTATGGCCACAAAGAGAGAGGCCCCGGCAGCTCGCGTGTTGTCTCGTTAGCACAGAAGCAAACGCTAGTGCTAAGAGGGGGACGAGTGATGACCCCAAGCGTGGCAGGGAAAGCCGCTGGAACAAGGTCCAAAAAAAGGGAAACAGGGCTAAAAAGAAATTGAAAAACGACCGGTGGCCCGCAAGCGTAATCACGGAGAGGCCCTCATCTTCAAGACCGAGGCGTCAAAGTACTCCGAGGTCTTCAAAGCGATGCGCGAGGACGTTAAACTGGCGGGCCTAGGCGCCGATGTGCGAAGTATACGCCGTACCCGCACCGACAAGATGCTCCTGGATCTGAAGAAGACAGGCCTGAGGTGAGGGTGTAAAGGTACGCGCCCTTGCTCACAGGTAACGATCCAGTGCAAGAACTTGGATGAGATCACCGAAGTAGACGAGATCTCCACTCCGAACAAACTTGGAACCCAGGTGGCAACCATGAGGGTAGCGGCAGTCGACGCGGACGCAGCGTTGAAAGTAGCGAAGGTGAAGGTGGGATGGTCCATATGTCCACTAAGCCTACACCAGCCGCCGAAGGCATGTTCCAGATGCCTAGAGATCGGGCACATGTCCTGGGAGTGCAAAGGCCCAGATAGGAGTAAATGTGCAGAAGGTGTGGCAGCACTAGTTACAAGGCGCGGGATTGCAAAGGTCCCTTCAAATGCTTGAGGTGTGCCGGGAAACCGGACAATAAGCACGTCAGTCGGGCTCAGTGCCCGGCCGCTAAGGGTATTCCAACAAGCCAACCATAATGCAGGTAAAACCACTAAACCTGGACCATTGTGAGGCCGACCAGCAACTGCTGAGTCAGACAGTTCGCGAGTCGGCATCGGATAACGCTATAATTTCCGACCCATACCGCATCGTAGCCTGCAACGGAAACTTGGTTGCGGACAGGTCCAATATGGCGGCATTATGGACGACGGGCAAGTACCTGGTTCAAGAGGTTGTGTCTACCACAAACGAAGGCTTCGTGGTTGTAAAAGTGTATGGAGTGTTCTTCTGCAGCTGCTACGCACCGCCAAGATGGTCGATCGAACAGTTTTCCAATATGCTCGATCGGATGACACCGGAGCTAACTGGCCTGAACCCGTTGATAATAGCGCGCTATAGCGGGGGACTTCAACGCTTGGGCGCTCGAGTGGGGGAGCCGCCTTACCATCGCCAGGGTCCAGATTCTTCTGGAGGCTTTAGCTAGGCTCAATGTGGACCTAGCCAACGTGGGTACCATGAGTACCTACCATAGAAACGAAGCAGAATCGATAACCGATGTAACATTTAGCAGTACTGGGAAGCTTAACATTTGGAGAGTGGATGATGGCTACACCCATAGCGACCAATTGGCAGCTCGTTATTGTATCGTCCACAATACAATGCAGGAGGAGCATCCACACTATTCGCCCGCAGATGGAGGACGTCCTACTTTGACGTAGAGACTTTTAACGAGGCGCTTGAGAGGGAACGAAACTTACGCGAAACTCAGAAATCTCGCGGCGAACGACTCGTTATGACACTTACACGAGCGTGCGATGCGACCACGCCGAGGGAAGTCAAACCGAGGAATGGAAGATCGCCGGAGTCGACAGCCGACCTTCGAAGAACATGCCTCCATGCAAGACGGAGGATGCAAAGAGCGCGGTCAGACGCCGGTAGAATCGAGCGTAGAGGGGCGCTAGTCGAATAATTGCTCGAAACTATTTTTATTCTATTGTGGGCCATATTCCGACTTGTTCCAGAAACGGCCATTCTGTAACAGGCTGCCGTGGGGCCTAGGGTGGCCTTGAACATATTTAGAAAGAACATATGGTTATACAAATTCATGAAATTTCTCTAGTAGGATACTTTTTAACGTTTTGTGGCCATCTGATGACTTGTCCTCGGACCTGTCTTTCCGGAACAGGTTCCCGTGGGGAAAGAAACCCTAGCAATGTGATTATCACAATTCATGAAATATCCTCAGTAGAATAATTTGTTTTGTGGCTAGTTTTGTTCATGTACACTCGAGGTCTCACGGTAACCTGTTCCGAGATGACCGTTCCGAGGACCAATTATCAGTTGGCCACACAACGTTGAGAAAAAGCTTTCTGGTTAAATTTCATGAATTTTGAAACCCATATTGCTAAGGTGTCCTTCTAAACATGAAAATGGTCAGTTGAGGCCTCACGAAAACCTGCTCCGGAAAGACTGGAGAAATATCATGAATTTTGAGACCCATATTGCAAGGAGTTTCTACTGAAAAAGTTCATGGCCACTCTTGGCCCCACGGGAGCCTGTTACAGAATGACCGTTCGAGGAACAAGTCGGCACATGGCCCACAATCGAAGAGAAATACAATCTAGGAATAATTCCAAAGATTTTGACATCCACTCCCGGAAATTCAATAGATGTTTCCAAATAGTGTCTCCGTACCGGACCACAGCCACGGTAGCCCGAATTTACGAGCACCAGATGAATTCAAATTTCCGTCATTGCCGATAATGTCCCTGAAGCGAACGAGTTTTTGAATCTAACGGTGCCAAAAGAACTAAAATCGATCAACAATAGTCAGAGTTATAACCATTTGAATTTGGTGGGTACCCTATATAACCCAAGCCCAATAGCGCGATACAGTGACATATATCCAAATCATTCACTACCGTCCAGAAGCCCTTGATCATCTGAACAACTTTGTTGAAGGTCATGATAAAAATAAAAAAAAACGGTAAAAAATGTTCTATTTTACAAGCCTATTTGCGCCACGAAGTGCCGAATATTCAAGGGATACTCTACAACTTCTCAAAATGTTTGACTTTCTGAACACTTTTGCCAAAGGTTCCATCTTTCTAGGTGGCTGGGATTACGATATAAGACCGTTGAAAAATGCACTAATTTACAAGTCCACTAACGCCGCACACTGACAGAATTTCGAACCATACTCTCTCATACTGAGTGGTCCTAATACCTTACTTGTGGACATGGAAGGGTTTTTGAGTAGTCTTTGAAATTGGCCTCGTCGTCCATCAAAATACATGCACATCCGGTTGCTGCAAAGCTCGTGAATACAATTTCCGGTCCCCTTCTTGCTGTGCGTTGCTTCTGTTCTGCACTTTGTTTGGCGATTCTCTGCTTCTGTCTTCCGAAACAAAGTTACCACTTTCTGATCCAGTTTAGAGTTGGAAGATCCGAGTTTTTTGCCTCTTCCTGCCATCTAAAGAACAGTGCTCCCAAAACATGATGGATTTTACGATTGCGTTATGAAGTCCAAAGCGCTTCGCTGATTTGTCGCATAGTTACACCCTTTTCACTTAGCCATGTGTCCAAAACCTTAAATTTCATTTCTTTTCAATGCGCGACATTTTGTAGACGAAGAATTTAAACAAATGAAAGATGGCAGTTAAATGATGAACACATTAAAACCATGATTGGGAAACTAGGAGAATTTAAAATTTAACACTTCATTTGATCACTTTTTAAAAATTAAAAAATAAAACCTTGAAACACTTTTTCAAATTTTTGCTAGTAAACGCGAGCAAATTCCTTTTAACTCTACTATGAGCTTATCTTTTGACAGATAGGCCTATTTCGTCTGCTACTTACAGACTTCTTCAGTGTCGAGTGCTCACAATCGTTCTACTAATACGCTCAAAAAAGTTTTTAAAAAAATAGTATTTAAAAAAGTGAAAGTGACAATAAAACCATCACAAAAACACTCGTACAACGCAAGTGTACGTAGATAGCTTATTTTCGATACATCCCTTCTTTTTATTTGTTAGGGAAAAAAGGGCAAATTGGGACAATTTCAACATTTAATCAAAATCAAAAATTTGCTGGTAAGTACCACTCGATTCTCGTTTTTTTTCGACAATCTAAGTAGTATTGTAGTTACCATAATAGTTTTAAGTAGAATTGTAGGTTTCATATTAATTTGATGTAGAAGTCTACTTTAAAAGTCGGTGGATTCGGCACCTATCTAGAGGTTAGCATAGAAGTTAGCGGAGGTAAGCGGTGGATTCTTCAGTGGTATCTGAGTGCGAGGCACTGAGGAATTCGGCAACTTTAAGACGAAATACGCACATCTGTCAAGAGATTAGCGGTTATAACGAAATTAACAGGAACCCACTCAAAAGCCCTTCATATGAGATTTCGTTAGGAGGTTCGACAAAGATAATAGTCGTGATGGTTCTGCTGTCTCCAGCACTCCGCACTCCAACTTAAACAACCATTCACCCTTATCTAACCCGAAACCGATCCGATTTTCTGCCGGATATCCAACTCCACTCTGAAACAACGGAAACGATTATAGATCGGTTTTGTTGAATCACCCCGTCTTACCGCACACTTTCAATGTATTTCTAGATTCCGCTGGCAACGGTTAGCTAACTTCAGGTTCCAGATAACCGACGACGGCAGCAGACAGACACAGACGGACAGAAGCAGATTCAAAATTGCAAATTTATGCCCATTTTTGCATTTGGCGGAGGTTCAGCAACCTTTTCGCCAAGCGGACTAATAGGTGCCCCGAAGGTTTCCGCCCGGGCGGTCGTAGGCAATAAAACCTAATTAGCGTCAATTAATTCGATTACGCCGCCTATTTTCGGGGTAATAGCTTTATGACCAAACGTAGATCCGAACTCGGCCTCTTCGGGCATGCGCTAGTTGGGTGGCGGAGTGTTTTTTTTTGCGCTCCGTCTTTTCCTTTGTGGGAAGAAATCACTCGGAGAAGTTAAACACCTTGACCTGCGGGACGGAGTGCGGGCCTGTCCGGCTCAGTACAGAACAACGCAATGTGCATCAATTAGGAAAGGTATTTTTTAACGACTCAATATAAATTTGAACTGTATATTGGCTAAGTTTTTGGTGGAGAATCTACAGTGACAAGGGTGTTGAACTTGAACGTTCCGAAAAATCCTCACTCTTTTTGAAGTCATCATTATAGTATCATTTTGAAGATTTTGAAGCATTAATTAACTTTATATCAAGGACCAGTATAATACTTTCGATCACATGTGTAAACAATCAAGCAAAGCAATAAATCAAGCTTCGGGACAAAGAAAAAAACACGATCGTAAAAAGTTACCTAAATGTACAGGGAAAACTCACACCACGTGTAATGTCTGCGCCGAACGCAAGCCGCATGCGAAAGCAATCGGCCCTAATTGCCACACATCCAATAAATCGATTAGCGGGCCCGTCCCGTCCGGCCACACGATCGTCGTTGTTTCGTCTTCCAGCTAGAAGAGCTAGAAGAGGCTCGTTTCAGTTTCCATACCCGGAGCCTTGGAGTGGGTCCGGGCGGTTCCGCGAAGGCGTCAACAACGACGATATAAATAATATACGAGCCGCGGTCGATGTGGAGCGGTTCCCGCCGAGGGTGACCGCCGAACATGGACGATAAATTAGATTACTATCGACCGCGCGCGATGAACGATGATGGCCTGTGTGCTAGTTTGGGAATCCCGTGCCCATGCTTAGTCTCATACATATATGGCACGGCGTTGTTGGGGATGGCCGATAATTATTAATTGCGAGCTTCTGCGATGATGACGATGAAGAGAAGGAAGTTGGACAACAAAGCCGTCCGGTCGATGATGGCGGAAAAAGGGGTGGAATCGGTCCCATTACTACGTTCGTTGGCCAGTTATAACCGATGAATGGTCCGTATCCTATGGCCTATAATGGGTTATTGCTCACCAGTCAGCGCTGCGGTTGATGATAGTGATTCGAGGGTTAATTCTTCGTCACTTTCCGATCAGCTGCTGATAGGACATTGGAAAAGGGACTGATGCAATGAAAGTGGAATTTTTCGGGATTTAAAAGAAATGGATGTCCTTTATGTAAAATTTGAGCTGTTGCGCTTTTTACTCGTCCTTGTCATATTTAATAATACAAGGTTGGTCATACAATACAGGGTGGCCACACTAGTTAAAACGTTTAATTCAAGGTTAGCAAACAAAGTTTTCATTGTTCACATTGTTCGTAGCGTTGGATCATTATAGAGAATCATTTTAGCTGGTTTGTCGTCGAAAATTCTTACGACATACCCAGCCCACCGTAGTCGACCGATTTTAGCGGCATGAACGGTGGGACGTTGTTCCAGTAACTGAGGCAATTTGTGGTTCATTTACCTATTCCAACTTCCGTCTTCCATCTACACTCTACCGTAGATCGTACGCAACACCTTCTGTTCAAAGACACCAAGGGACCTTTCTTCTTGTTCGCGATGGAAGTGATATAAAGATCACATCAGAGAATGCGATAAGTTTTCTTTCTCCACCCGGTCTTATATTATTAGACATTTTTCTCGTTTCAAAAAGCGAGTAATGGCACTATAACCATAAGCCATATTGGGCTAGGACTATAGTTAATGCTTATGTCTCACCCGCTTGAAGAGAAACGGAGCATCACTTAACCTTCTTAGACTAGATGCTCCCAACGATCATTTTAAATAAATAAAGTTTTGTTCTGTACACCAAACAGGACATTCTGTTTAACTATTCTCTCCGACTTTTCATTCTCGTTGCCTTTGATATCTACCGAAGACTACGTCGGTTCCCCGTGTCTTCTTAAGGTAGATACAAAATCCTGCCAACGGTTGCATGGAAGGAGCCAGTTGAGCGATTGAGGAGTGTATTAGTGGAGATTATTGCGTGAAGAAACGTCCCTTGGTCCTCCACAAGCAATGTCCATATTTCGTGGCCGTAGAGGGCTACCGGTCTAAGTCATGTCTTGTAGCTGGTCAACTTTGTACTTCGGCGAACTTTGTTCGATCTTAGCGTCCTTCGGAGTCCAAAGTAAGCACGATTGCCAGCCATAATGCACCTTTGTATTTCCCTGCTGGTGTAGTTTTCGGCGGTCACCATTGAGCCCAGCTACACGAATTCTTCTGCCGTCTTGATTTCATTACCGTCGATCTGAACTCGTGGTGGGAGACTATTACTGTCTTCTCCTGAGCATCGGCCTTTCATGTGTTTTGTTTTCAACGCATTAACTACAAACCCAATTCAACCAGCTTCAACCTTAAGCCTGATGTACGTTTCAGCCATCGTCTCAAAGTTACGTGTTACGATATCAACGTCGTCCGCGAAGTCAAAAAGTTGGACAAACTTCATGAAGAACGTGCCGCTCATGTCTATCCCAAAAGTCAGACAAAGCACAAATTATAAAGTATTGTTTGAGACTGCGTAAAGGGTTGATTTGTGAAGCAAATGAGCTATGTTTTACGTTCCTGACGACAAGGAATGACAGCAAGTAATTTCCACACCTATTCAATGGATTAAAACAATCCAATGAAAAACAACTAATAGTTCAAAATAAAACTAAATAGATATATAATATCGAAATGGCAGACAAGAAGCGGATGAGAGAAACCTAAAAAATGAAGCGGACAAAGAGAAGAGAAAGAAGAGGAGCATACGATAAGTGGAAGAAAACATACGGAAGAGGAAAAACTGAAGAAAGGAAGCGGCAGAATAGAAGCAGAAGAAGATAAAAAAAAGAAGTTGAGAAGAAAATGCAAAATGATAGAGGTGTAGAAACTGAGAATTAGTGAAGCAAGAAGTGACCGACACGAATGCGCTCAGGTGTAAAGTGTCGCAAAAAAATAATAATAATAGTGATTTCAACCTTGTAAGCTTCTAGAACCTAAAAAGGCCCAAATTTTTTCAATTATACAAGCAGTTTGGTGTATTCTGATTGATTTGTTGCTCAATAACATAAAGAGTATTGAAAAAGTAGGAAATATTTTTTTGAGATGTGCTGAGTCGTTCTAACTATCGTGGGGTTCAGAACTTAAGATCTACAGTCGTAACAGTAGCTTCATCCGCTATACCAAGCTACGATATAAATTCAATCATATTCAATAAATGTCCAGGAGACCAACAAATACTATGAGATAATCCTGGGAAATTCTGTTATCCAAACTGTCTTGGAGTTCAGAACATAAGATCAACAGTTGTAATAGTAGCTTTATCCGCTAAACAATGTTATGATATGTATTCAATCATATTCAGTGAACGTCTTGAAAGACCAAGATTCATTATGAGAAAATCATGGGATATTCTACGTCATTCAAACTGTCCTGGAGTTCAGAACTTAAGATCTAAGGTTGTAACAGTAGCTTTTTCCGCTAGAGTTCAATCATATCCTATGAATGTCCTGCAAGGCCAACAAACATTATGAGATAAAAATGGGATATTCTAATCATATTCAATTAATGTACCGCAAGACCAACAGACATTATGAGATAATCTTGGGATATTCTATGTCAAGAAAAAACTGTCTTTGAGTTCAGAACTTAAGATCTACTGGTATAACAGTAGCTGTATCCACTATAAAAAGTTACTATATGTATTCAATCATATTCAATGAATGTTCTGGAATACCAACAGACACTATGAGATAATCTTGGGCTTTCTATGTCATTTAAACCATCCTGAAGATCAAAAGTTAAGATCTATTATTGTAACTGTAGCTTTACCAGCTATACAATGTTACTATATTAATTAAATGATATTCAATGAATATCCATGAAGACCAACAGACATTTTGAGATAATTATGGGATATTCTTTGTCATCTAAACTGCCCTGGAGTTTAGAACTTAACACTTACTTTTCTTATTATGTTTTTATTTATTGCGTACCGTGCGCCAGATTCAAATTTTAATGTTTCGAAATTGGAAATATCTTCCCAAAATCATCATGCGATCCCACTAGTGAACAGCAATTTCTGTTAGAACCAGAGATGTGAAGATTTACTGTTATAACAGTAGCTGTATCCGCTTTGAAAAGTTACTATAGGTATTTAATCATATTCTATGGATGTCCTGCAAGATCAACAGACATTATAAGATAATGTTGGGATGTTTTATGCCGAAAAAACTATCCTGAAGTTTAGATCTACAGTTGTAACAGTAGATTTATCCACTATACAAAGTTACAATATGAATTCAATCATATTCTATGAATGTAATGCAAGACCAACATACATTATGACATAAAAATGGGATATTCTATGTCATCCAAACTGTCCTGGAGCTAAGAACTTAAGATCTACAGTTATAACAGTAGCATTATTCGCTATACCAAGCTACGATATGAATTCAATAATATTCAATACATTTCCAGGAGAACAACAAGCACTATGAGCTAATCTCGGGATATTCTCTGCCATCCAAACTGTCCTGGAGTTCAGAACATGCAACATGCATTCAATCATATTAAATGAATGCCCAAGAAGCCCAACAGACATTATGAGATAATCTTGGGATATTCTATGTTATCCAAACTGTCCTGGAGTTCAGAACTTAAGATCTACTGTTGTAACAGTAGCTTTATCCGCTATACAGAGTTACAATATGAATTCCATCATATGCTATGAATATCTTGCAATGCCAACAACATTATGAGATAAAAATGGGCTATGTTATGTCATTCAAACTGCCCAGGAGTTAAGAACATATCATTTACTGTTACAACAGTAGCTGTATCCGCTATACAAAGTTATTATTTGTATTCAATCATATTCAATTAATGTTCTGACGACCAGCACACACTATGAGATAATCTTGGAATATTCTATGTCATCCAAACTATCCTGGAGTTTAAAACTTCAGATCTACTGTTGCAACAGTAGCTTTATTCACTGTACAAAGTTACTATATTAATTCAATAATTATCAATGAATGTCCAGGAAGACCAGCAGACATTATGAGATAATTATGGGATATTCTGTATTCCAAACTGTCCAGGAGTTCTGAACTTAAGATCTACAGTTGCAACAGTTGCAACGCATCGTAGCTTTGCATAACCCAGAAAGCTTTTGTTACAACTGTTATTATATGATCTCAAGGATAGTTTGGATCACCTAGAACATGCCTTAAGGTGTTGCCCATTTAGTACTGGAACAACCATTTTTGATTCTTACAGCGACCCTAATGGTCGGATTTGTAAACTACGACATCTTATGTGTTCCCTATACCAATAACAACATCAGATGTTTTTTTTCGCGTTGCAAGCTGTCATTATAGTAAAACAGTTCTACAGTGGTATGACACCAACGGGATTCAGTTTATACCGAATGAACTGGGCCATCATGGAGAGGAAGCTGAAGGTGAATGTCAGTGTCGTCAAAAGCAACAATAAATTGAGAGCCAAGTGATATAAGATTGCCAAAACGATGGATGAGAATAGTGTACGCCGGTTGATGAAACGTATTTCGAGAAAAGTCCGCAAATTTCTTCGAAATCGTGATGATTATTTTTTTTTTTTTGGTGTTTTCCCCTCTAAAGCTACCGTAATATTATGTGAACAGTTTATAATATTATGTGCAATAGTCTATGTCTCAATTTTAACCGGGCCACACTTTTTTACTTTATAATGTTTGTTGACCTTTAAGAATATTAATTGAATATGTTTGAATATTTATTTTAACTTCGTAAAGGGTGTCTCACATCAAAATAAACACTCAAAAGTACTTCTACCCAAAATTTACGAGAGAAAATACCCAATGGGTAATTTTCTACAGCGTTTTTTCCGGGATTCAATTTGATTTGCAACAACTTTTATTGCTTAAAAATTACTGCAACAACAAAACATTTTAGGTTCTGAACGCCAGGACTGTTTGGACGGTGTAGATAATCCCAATATTGTATGTTCACGTTCGAAAATATCCACTGCATATGACTGAATACGTGACCTAACTTTGTGTAGCCCAAAAAGCTCCTGTTTCTATCGTAGAATTCATGTTCTGAATTCATGTTCTGAATTCTAGGGCAATTTGGATTACCCAGAGGATCACAAAGTTATAAAATTATGAATGTTGACCTTCATTGTATACGTTTGAATGCTTATCGTCACTTCATATAACCCGAAAAACTAGTGTTACTACTATAGACCTTATGTTTTGAATTTAAGGAGAATTTGTTGTATGACCTAGAGTATCCCAAGATTGTCGCATTATGTCTGTTGACCTTCCACACTATTCAATGAATATTGTTAAATGCATATTGTCCCCTTGCATACTCCAAAAACGTACTGTTACGACTGTAGAGTTTATGTTCTGAACTCCAAGACAGTTTGGATGACCTGGATCGTCCCAGTTCATCTCATAATTTTGCTTGTTTTCGTTTGAAAATATTCACTGGGTATGGTTGAATACGTAGCGTAAATTTATTTAGCCAAAAAAGTTGTAGTAACTAATGTAGATCTTAAGATCTGAACTCAAGGATAGTTTGGATGACCTAGAACATCACGAAATTATCAAATATTGACTGTTGACCTTTTAAAAGGCTCATTTAATGTTCTTGAATACATTTCGTAACCTTACATAGCCCAAAAAGCTACAAAAAGCTACAAAGCTAAAGTTCTGAACTGAATAATATTTTGAACAACCTAGAATATCCCAGAAGGATACAAAAATGTTCAACGTTTAACGTATATCAACGAAAATTTAATAATACGTATGCATCGATACTATATTTTAGAACAACGGTTTACACTATTAATAAGGCATTTTTTTTATCTTCATATTCGGGATGTTCTAGGTCGTCAAGCAGGCCTTAAACTAATATGTTTTTTTCCTAGATAGAAGAAGTAATGTAGAACAATTTTGCCGAAGACAGTGAACACTTTAATTCAGTCTGTGATTTCCTACAGCCATTTTCCCCTTGGGGTCATATATGAAGCCTGAAGGGGATAAAATACGCGACAAGTCTGCGCATTTGTAACAACTCTATAACTTTACTGTTAAAGCTTGATTCAAAGTAAATCTGAACGCACGGTTTAATACACCACCGCGTCCCTGGTGGTTGGAACAAAAAACGTTCAACAAATGCCATGTGTTTCCATATGTGATTTGGCAAAGTTATTCGATTTCAACTTTTCCACCGTGCGGAACATCCTTTCAAGAGAAGAATATAAGTATATTTGTGCTAGTAAACATCCGAATTGTTCCCTGAAACGAAATTTAGTGACTAAAAAGCGAGCCCGATTACTATAAGAGCGGATTTTGACGAAATTTGATGGCTTTACTTCAATGGATGACAAAACATATGTCAAAATGGATTATAAACAAATCCCCGGACAAGTTTTCCTGGCTGGTCGTGGGGGTGTTCCTTCCAGGTATAAATTTGCTTTTGCTGATAAGTTTGCTCGAAAACTAATGATTTGGCAAGGAATCTGCAGTTTTAATCAAATCTCACACAAAAACGTTGAAGATTTACATTAAAGAGTGTTTGAAAAAGCGGATTTTACCCTTCATCCGGCAACACAAGACCAACGGTAAGGTCTGTATCCACATAAATCCGGACACCTTCAAATCATTGTAACTTTTGAAATATTGCACGTAGGAATGAAAAAATTCACTATGGTATAGCTAAGAGTCTATGATGAAAAAGACGGCAAGTACGGCAAATCCTGACTTGTCAATACGGGACCTTGCATAAACATTGGATTTGCCTAAATCCACTGTTCACGATGTGCTCAAATCATTTTCGAAACGTTTGACGGTGGAAAAGAAACCGAGAAGTGACAAAAACATTGGACGCGCTGATCCTGTCATGGACCGAAAGGTGAAACGGATATTAACGAAAATCCCAAATATCTCAATTCATACGGTGGCTCGTAAAATAGGGATGTCGACTGGTTTTGTCCAAAAATCAAAACATCGTTTGGGACTTAAGTCGTATAAAGTAAAAACAGTTCCAAATCGCCAGACAAACAGAACTTGGCAGCAAAACCAAGGCTCGACGTTTGTACTGCGAATATTTGAGGAAGTTTTCATGCGTTGTTATGGACGATGAAACTTATATCCTGGAGGATTACAAGCAGCTTCCAGGGCTGGTTTTTTTTCCACTATGGCCAGAAATCCTACAGCTGAGCATTTAAGAACGAAGAAGGCATCGAAATTTCCCAAAAAATACCTTGTGTGGCAAGCAATGTGCACCTGTGGCAAAAAGAGTAAATCTTTCGTCACTACAGGCACAATCAACAAGGAGATCTATCATAAATAGTGTCTGCAGAAGCGATTGCTACCCTTCATCAAAAGTCACAAAGGAAAAACTTTTTTTCTGGTCCGATTTTTCATCATGCCACTATGCTACAACTGTGATGGAGTGGTACCAAGCAAATCAAGTGAACATTGTATCAAAAACCTCAAACCCAATTGCCAAATTGCCCAGAGCTACGATCAATCGAGAAATATTGGGCTCTGATGAAGCGGAAGCTTTATGGAAAGAAGCAAGAAATCAAAGACATCAATCACTTCCAGCAATTTTGGACAAAGACGGCTTCTGCGATTTCTGAAGAGTCTGTACAAACCCTAATGAACGGAGTTAAGAGCAAAGTTCGAAAATTTTATGCAAGTACCGAATTACTATGTTTTGTCTTCACAAATTGCACATCCCATGAATCTGAAATAAACAACTACGACGGAAATTTATGTTTTATTCATGTTTTGAGGTTTCCGAATTATTGCGGATACAGACCTTATGTTTTAGCCGGATCTAGCCAGCTGCCACTAGTATAAGAAGGTATTAGAATGGTGTGCTGCAAAAAATGTTAATTTCGTCGCCAAAGAGATTAATCTTCCGAATTGCCCTGAGTTCAGACCGATCAAAAAATATTTGACAATTGTCAAGCGAAAACTTCGAGGATGCGGTAAAGAAGTGACAGATGCACAACCAATGCGTTTAAAGTGGAACGAGTTCGCCGGTACAGTGTCACCAACGACTGTGCAGATCATGATGGCATCGATCACAAGTAAAGTGCAACAGCTTGTTTGAACCGGTGAAATGTAATAACTTGTTGTACATCGTTTGATAGTTGAATAAATACCCTTTTGTTTGATGTTTTGATCAACCGTGTATGTTGATGGATTCAAAAAAAATTAGCTTTAGATAAACACACGGGCATGAAAAATGATTTGTCAAATAGGATATTAAATTTAGCCTTCAATACGTCCAATTACAAAACTTGCCTAAAACAACCGATGCGGTTGTTAAATAATTGTGTTGTGAAACCATTTGAATTTAAGTTATTCAATCACCTCAGTGGAACATACCTGGAAGAAAAAAAGAAAACACACTCATTAGTAAGATAAGAAAATAATTTGATAAACGACATTTCATTGGTATAACATCCAATTGCTTTATTATCCCCATCTCATCAGAACAATGAACAACATATCATCTGAAAGCATTTTAGCGATATTTTTAACGATAAATACCCACAAGCCTGTGTCATTGCAATCAATCAAAACAATCGCACCGCAACCGCAGCTTGTATATTGATCAAACGGTCGAACCGTCCAGAATAGTGTAGAATAACAAAATAGCGAAAACGACACTACTGGAATACGGCTGTTATTTTCCCTATCAACGAAGGAAAAACACATCACCCGTAATAGCAGACAATATTTCCAACGAGCGCCCGTTTCCACGTTCCCTTAGTGCTTGGCAATAGCTTCCGCATTGAAATCGACACAGAAGGTTGCATGAGAACGGAACATATTTCGAACTTATTGATTACGCTAAACGAGCCATTTCTTCCCCATAATATGATGTCGTTTTGAGTCGAATGACAATACAAGCGAAAATGATTACGAATAAAACGGTACAATGCTGTCACATAGGTTGTTAAAGCAACCAGCGAGTTTGAGTTTTCAGAAAGTGCAATTCACTTTTTACGGTAGAATAAACACCCCGAACACTGAAACAACTGGTCTGACTATCTGGGATAATAAACTTATTATGTTTTTTTACGAGCAATTGCCCAACCGCCGTTGATCCCCCGGGGGCGCTGTAAGCTCCCAGTTTCCTTCTTCTCATCACGAATTCACTCGATGATGCAGGGCCGCTTGCAATCGTTAATCTCTGAAGCTGTGAAAAACTTTGCACAGCATAATTTTAAGCACCCGGCACTCTCGACTGCCCCCTTGCCTTCTCCCACAGCCTTGCAGAGATAGCCGGAGTCTGCCTTGAGAGATTGCATAATGATCGCTGGAACCGTCATCGTCGGCATCGATCGCTCCGCTTGGCCCGGATTGAGACCTAGGCAATAGCAATAGTGTAGGGAGAGTAGAGCGCGACTAGCCGAGACCGCACCAAACTGAAACTAATAATTTATCTCTGCTCAATCAATCATCTATACATGGAATCGGTCGCCGCAGTCCTACCGTTTGGTCGATCGATCGGTATTCAGAAGCAGTGCCCCGTAGTGTTTTTACTACGCGATCTATCGGCTGACTACGGGGCGAAAGTGACTAAACAATAATCGGGGTGATTTGACTTTTTCTCTCTATTTATCGTAGGTAATTGCATCACAATTCAAAGTGGTAGGTAATCCTTTGCGGGTCACCCAGCACCAATCGATCGAAAACCGCGTGAGACAGGTCGATCCATCCGAAAGATCATCGGGGAGATTACTTCATCACCATCGCATCGTCGACGTCAACCCCGGTAAGGTGGTGGTTGCGATGGGAACATGACGACGACGGGCAAACCAGTAGGCTAAGTATATTGACGGTGAGGGTGATTATTGTAATTTGATTGGAAGGCTCTCCTTTTCTCGACGAACTCAACCAAGCCGGGCCGTGCTTTGTGGTGTGTTGAAAGATATTCGAGACACAATACAATGTTGCAAATTGAGGCTAAAATTGGCCTGACGTGTACTTTTCTCAGTCGGATGGCAAAGAAGGTTCTCGCTTATTCGTGGCTGTGTGTGGCTGGTTGTTATGGGTGTGCTCTAGTGATTATAATGTGGCTTATGGTAGGGTTTCATAATGTATGTTTCGGTGCCATTGTGGATGTTGTTGATGACAATTGTTAATGCTGTACTGGAAGGGTTTTATAGGTAGTAAACATGCAGGTGGAATGTAAGGGAAATTATGAAACCGATGTTTTTAGTTGACACACATTTGAAACAATCGTGTTAAGGTGAATCGCTGCTCCATGTATTTTTTCCTATCTTTTATCTCTCTCTCTCTCGCAAACTTACGTCGCAGTTTCAATTTGATAAATCTCGATTGTTAGTGAATAAACATCGAATCGAACTCCATCAGATTGCTCACAGCAAGTAAGTCTACGAACTGATGTGATTAAACATTCAATATCTATTACAGAATCTAAGTTATATCAATTCTAAATTTTTAAGAAATGGCTGCCGTCGAGAATGCAATGATGATAAGTGCACGCAACTTCGACCAACGAATTTCACGCGAACTGTGTTTGGCAGCACCCTCTAAGAATCCAATGAAACTTTGTGGGTGTACCCGAGCAAAGGATTATAACAAGTTCTAATACCAGGTTATCATATTTTGGTCACTGAATATGTTATCATTGTGGCTGAATAAACAGCCAAAATAACAGAATGAATAACAAAAAAATACTCGTTGAATATCATAATAATAACTTATTTTGTTATCACTGCGAACAACTTGGTAACAAATCCTGTATTGTAAGCAAATTTATTGAAATAGTTTCAAATTATGTTATAAATATGAAATCAAATTCTCATGCTAATAACTGAAAAAATTGTTCAAATATGCTGGAAGTATTGATAGTTTTACAATTCAACTTAAAACGTTCATAAAAAATAGTGTGTTCAAAATGATAACATATGATAACAAAATTTGCCAATGATGATAACTTAATTTGTTATGTGATAACAGCGGAAATCAAAACGATAACTGAGATAACAGAACTTGTTACTTATATGATATCAGCTTAATATTTTCCTTTGCTAGGGTAGACTATGTCTTTTAACTTTGCATTCTTTGTTTTTTATCAAAATTTATCTAGACTACCAATTAAAAAGGGCTTAAGTTTTTTGATCGATTTTTTTTTAAATCAGCGTGACTCAAAAAGGAAAAGACTTACAAAAAAGTAATGTAAGGTCTGTATCCACATTAATCCGGACACCTTCAAATCATTGTAACTTTCGAAATATTGCACGTTGGAATGAAAAATTTCACTGTGGTATAGCTGAGAGTCTATGATGAAAAAGACTATGATTGATGTTTACATTTCATGTTTGGTATTCAAGTGTTCGGCAAATCCTGACTTGTCAATACGGGACCTTGCAAAAACATTTGATTTGCCTAAATCCACTGTTCACGATGTGCTCAAATCATTTTCGGAACGTTTGACGGTGGAGAGGAAACCGAGAAGTGACAAAAACATTGGACGCGTTTATCCTGTCATGGACCGAAAGGTGAAAAGGATATTAACGAAAAACCCAAATCTCTCCATTCGAACGGTGGCTCGTAAAATAGGGATGTCGCCTGGTTTTGTCCAAAAATCAAAACAACGTTTGGGACTTAAGTCGTATAAAGTAAAAACAGTTCCAAATCGGAACGACAAACAGAACTTGGCAGCAAAATCACGGGCTCGACGTTTGTACTGCGAATATTTGACGAAGTTTTCATGCGTTGTTATGGACGACGAAACTTATGTCCTGGAGCGTTTCAAGCAGCTTCCAGGGTTGGCTTTTTATTCTGCTATGGCCAGAAATGCTACAGTTGAGCATTTCAGAACGAAGAAGGCATCGAAATTTCCCAAAGAGTAAATCTTTCGTCACTACAGGCACAATCAACAAGAAGATCTATCAGAAAGAGTGTCTGCAGAAGCGATTGCTACCCTTAATCAAAAGTCACAAAGAAAAACCTTTGTTCTGGCCCGATTTGGCATCATTCCACTATGCTAAAACTGTGATGGAGTGGCACCAACCAAATCAAGTGAACATTGTACCAAAAACCTCAAACCCACCAAATTGTCTAGAGCTACGACCAATCGAGAGATATTGGGCTCTGATGAAGCGGAAGCTTTCTGGAAAGAAGCAAGGAATCAAAGACATCACACACTTCCAGCAAATTTGGACAAAGACGGCTTCCTTCGGCGATTTCTGAAGAGTTTGTACAAACCCTAATGGACGAAGTTAAGTTCGAAAATTTCATGCAAATACCGAATAACTATGTTTTGTCTTCACGAATTGTTAAAACACATCCCATGAATCCGAAATAAACAACTACGTTTTATTCATGTTTTGAGGTGTCCGGATTATTGCGGATACAGACATTATGAGTGACATTTAGAAAATTGTCTTAGATTTAATGAAAAAATCTGTTGAAATTGTTAAATCGGTTCTTACACACTAAAAATATATATTTTAAAATTTAAAATCAATTGGCAAAAATAATGGCGATCTCTAAATTGAATAAATTTTTACTATAATAAAGGCAATATAATTGTCTAAAAGTTCACCATACATTGCAAGATGGGCAGTTTTGTCTCGTACTAACCAGGTCGAGTTATTAGTTCAAGATACTGAAGAAGTCTGCACATTGTAGACGAAATACGCGTATCTGTCAAGATAAGCAAAGGTAGTTGGAATTAAATGGAAAATACTAACTTTTCTTCTAATTTGTAGTTATCATTTTTTTTTGTAAGTCTTGTCTTCTTTGAGTTATGTTGACATGAAAATTTGTTGTTAGAAAAATTTGTTTTCCTTAAAACTGCCCATCTTGCAATGTATTGTTAATTTTTAGACAATTATATAGCCTTTATTAAAAAAAAGTTGTCGTGCAATTCTATGATAGCCATTTTTTGCAAATTGACTTTAAATTTCAAAATATTTTTTTTTATGTGTGTAAGAATCGATTTTAAAATTTTGTCACTCTTACATCACTTTTTTGTAAGTCATTCCCTTTTTGAGTTACAGTTGTCGAGATCGACAATGTTATTATTCCTCGAGTTGGTCGATTCAATCGACCGCTCGAAAACTACTGACTGAATTGTCACATTTTGTCGAGTAAAAGTTTGTTTTGGTACGCGTTTTTCATCGTTTAGTGGTTATTGGCTGAGGAAGGAAAGAAATACGCTAAACAATGTTTTTTTGCACGTCAATTAATTGAAAAACAATTTACAAATCACCGTCAGTTGGACTGACTCATCGAAAAAAAAAAAATTTTTCTTCAGGTTCCTTCCTGAACTTCGAAAAATCCTGATTCTGAAATTCTGTCCGTCCTGTATCCTGTATCGTCCTGAGCTTTGTGGAAGTTTATTCCAGATTTTTTGAGTAATTATAGGAAATGCGTGGAATTTTTTTCCGGATCTTCTGAGAAGTTCCAACTTGAATTTCTGTGAAGTACTCCAGAACATCTGGAAAGTTCCAGACGCTCTGGATTAAAATGAAGGTAAACATCGCCAGAGGCTTTTGTGGTGTGGAACCCGCAAAGCTAATGCTAAGCAGAAGTGTTTTGCTGTCATTGTTTACAGTCGAAGTAAAGTATTTGCTTTGTGAATTACAGTAATGTTTTTGCAATGCTGTTCGTAAAATGCTATTTGAAGTATTTTTGAAGGACGTTAGTATGTAATATCCAGACAAGTGTCGATATTTATTTTAAGGATTATTCAGATGACGGGTTATTATTTATTGCCAGCAATATTTCTTCAAGCAATTAAAAATTCTAAGGTTGCTGTATAGATATGCAGTGATCGACCTCAGTTCAACAATCTTATCTCGAAGTTTTCTGAAGTTCTGGCAAAGCAATCAAACTTTTTCCTTAGCTTCTAAAACCCAAAAAGGGACATTTTTCGGAACCGACGATTTTTTTTGAATTTTTGGAGGATTCTTTGAACTTTTCGAAATCTTCCTTGATATATTGATTAACTTCCTGATTTTTTTTGTACTTCTCTGATAAACTTCAGGGAAATTTTCGTACCGATTAAATTACTCAATCTATGTGAGATATTAACCAAGGAGTTGAAATTTGTGTATGTGTCCTAGCTCATAGTACGATGCGAACGGTTATGAAGATGGTTTAACATGGTATCACGAGCAATGAATATCATGATGGTCATATTAATGATTTTTCAATAGACTGCTTCATCGGTCCGTCTCTTGAATTTCAAGGTAGCTCTCTATTGATCTTCTGTAAGTTCTTTGCTAAAATTCTGGAAAGTTTCCTGATAAACTTCTTGGCAGGCACTCCTGATTTTCTTGGAAATGTACATCTAACAACTCAACCTAACCTTCCAGAAACATTTGGTAAGTTTTCCTCTGAACTTAATGACTTTCTAAACTTCTAATAAGTCCCATCTTGAACTATGGGGAACATTTGTCCAAAACTTTGGGAAAGTTCTTTTCAGAATTTTATGGAAAATCTTCTTAAATTTGTTGGAAGTTTCTCCCAGAATTTCGGAGAAGTCCTCTTTTGAACTTAAGGAAAGTTAACTTGTGAACTTTGGGGAAGTTTGTTCCTGAATATATGAGAATTTTTTTCTCCCTCCTTTTTCTTGGAAATATTTTCCTGAGCTTATTTTTTCAATACTTATGATAAGTCCCATTTGTACTCCGACGAAAATTGTTTTGAAACTTTGAGATAGTCCACTCTGGAATCTCTAAAAAAAATACCCTTCAATTCGTTGATCGTTTCTTCCTGGACTTCCTCGAAAAGTCCTCGTCTGAACTTTAGGAAGTTTTCTCCTTAATTTCAAGGATGTATGTACCTAAACTTCTGAGCAATTCTTGCTCAAATTTTTAGGAAGTGCCCTTAATGCTGCTGGAAAGTTTTTTTCTCTTCTGGTTTCTTTCAGAACTTCGAGAAATCCTGATTCTGAAATTCTGTTGGTCCTGTATCTTTTGTCGTCCTTAGAGTTGTGGAAGTTTGTTCCTGAATTTTTGAGTAATCATTGGTAGTGCCCCCTCTGGTTAGTTTTTTTTCCTGATATTCGAGGATTTTTTTTCCTGAACTTCTGGGAAGTTCCAAACTTCTAAAAGGTCCTCTTCCTTAAACTTCTTCCAGACGCCCTGAGAAGTCCTCTACTAATTTTCAAGTTCTATCCTGAACTTCGAAGAAGTATAATTTTGAACTTCGGAGAAGTTTGGTCTTGAAATTTTTTGAATATTTCTGCTGGAACTATTAAGAAGTGCTCCCTTTACTTCTTAGAAGTATCTGCCTGACCTACGGAGAAGTTTTTTTTTTCTTCAGTGAAGTCTCCTGGAAGAGAACTTCAGGGAAGTTCTACAGCGAACCTTGGGGAAGGCTGATAAATTGACGTTTTCATTTAATACGAGTTTCGCACTGCTGGAAGAAATTCCCACCAGAAATATTTTTTTATTTGTTTTGATTAAAGCTAACGAATATATTCTTAACCTTTATTCAAGAAGAAAAAAAAATCAGTTTGGGTTCTTTCAGCAGTGCGAAAACCGTTTTAAATAAAAACCTGAATTTATCCACCTTTCCTGAAGTTCTCTACAAAACTTCCATGAAGTTCTCTGAAAAATTTCTCTGAATTTATTTTAAGAGCTTATTAAGAACTTATCTGATCTTCTTAGCAGAACTTTTCTTAAGTTTTCTGCACAACTTCCCCGAAGATTTCTGAAGAATTTCCCTGAAGTACGGAACTTCCCTGAAGTTCTCTGCAGAACTTCCTTGAAGTTCTCTGCAGAGAACTTAGTTGATTTTTTTTGAAGAACTTCTCAGAAGTTCTCTGTGGAACTTCCCTGAAGTTCTCTGCAGAGCGTCCCTAAGTTCTCTGCAGAACTTCCCTGAGATTCTCTGCAGAACTTTCCTGAATTTATTTGAAGAACTTCTCTGAAGTTCTCTGCAAAACTTCCCTGAAGTTCTCTGCAGAACTTCTCTAACGTTCTCTGCAGAACTTCCCGGAAGTTCTATGAAGAACTTCCATGAAGTATCTTAAGAACTTACTCGAAGTTTTGTGAAGAACTTCTATGAAGAACTAAACCGAAGTTGTCAAAAGAACGAACCAAAAAAAAATGTGATGGCAATTTGATTAATTTGAACGCTTGAAGTCAATTTGGATCGATTTATACCAACAGTAAGAATATTGTTAGAGCCATTCACAAAATGGGATAGTGGTTTACTCGTTCCAAGATATGGTATAACGGCGAGTATGGCGAACCAATAGCATGGATCAATACTAATTATGATCGAACCCGGCGAAGCCCCACGTGTCACGTGAGTGCCCAGTAATCGAACAATATTGGGCCATCGTCATGCGGAACATTAAGAAGACTCCGAAAGCTGTTATGAGCGAGAAACAGTTCAAGGCAAACTGGCGTTCTGAGGCGAATAAAGTGGACAAGCAGACTGCACAAAATGTTATAGTAGTTGTTAAACGAAAGACCCGACAATTCGCATTCGGTAAAAAGGAAGCTTAGCTGAATATAATTTCTGTATTCAGGAATGGAATCACCGTGTTGCTTGAGCACCTTCCAACATCTTCCGACTCTTGCAATCTTTTGGTTTTCAGTCAAGCCGTGTCCCTCTGTTTTTTTTGTATGAATTCAGTCCAAGGTTTGATCGTAGGCCAACTATCGGCCGTACTTGCCAGGATTCCGTCGAATTTTCTCTCTCACTCATTTGATGGCTTAAACGCACTTCCAGGTGTCCGAACCTGACAGTGCATTTACGGTAAGGTCTCGGAGGGATTTTTCAAGAACCTGTTTTTTTGTAGCGTTTGATGGTGCGAAAGATAAATCATGTTTATTCCGAGTGGAATCGGTCGAAGTTCTAAACATGATGCTTTTTATCAGATATTACCCTTTTCAACTTTTAGTAAACCTTGATTCCTTTTTCTTAGCACAGGCATTTCAAGTTTGAACTCGTTCAACCGGTTGAACCTTCGATCACAAGACACCTCTGATATCTAGCACTTTGAAGACGAGTGGTCCCTTGAAAACATTCATCGTAACATTTCAACCACACATGTAAGGAGTGTATCGAATATAAGCTATCCACATACATTTGCGTTGTACGCATGTATTTGTGATGGTTTTTTATGCTCTGAACACTGCATGCTGTGCGTTTGACTGTCAGCTTTCTTTTGTTTACTTGTTTGTGCGGTTCAAATTCTGCGTTTTCAAAATGTCGCGTATTGAAAAGGAAGTGAAAATTAAGGTTCTGGACACATATCTAAGTGAGAAGGGTATTACTATGCGAAAATTGGCGAAGCGGTTTGGAATTCATCATGCGAGTGTTAAAACCATCATTAATAAGTTTGGGGAACACTATTCTTTGGATGAGCTACCAGGAAGAGGCAGAAAACCCGGTTCTTCCAACCCGAAACTGGAGCAGAAAGTGGTATCTCTAATCATGAAGAACAAATCAATGTCAATACGTGATTTGGCCCAAAAAGCTGGAACGAGTGTCGGAATGATCCAGCGTATCAAGAGGCGAAACCACCTGAAGACCTACAAGAAGCAGAAAATCTCGAAACAAAGTGCAGAACAGAAGAAGCGAGCAGCAACAAGGGCCCGGAAATTGTATTCGCGTCTTTTGCAGCGTCCGGATGCATGCGTTTTGATGGACGATGAGACCTATGTAAAAGAGGTCGATTGAAGTGGAGAAATTCGGTCGAAAGGTACTGGTATGACAAGCAATATGTTTCTGTGGTTTGAAGTCAACCATTTTTTACACTACCAGAACTATAAATGCGGAAATCTATCGATCTCAGTGTCTCCAGAAGAGATTGTTGCCTTTATATAAGAAGCATAGTACACCTCCACTGTTTTGGCCGGATTTAGCGTCGGCTCACTATGCCAAAACCACTCTTAATTGGCTTGCGGAAAAGGGTCGTTGAGAAAAATATCAATCCACCAAATTGCCCTCAGCTTCGACCCATCGAACATTACTGGGCCATCGTGAAGAGGGTCTTCAAGAAGACTGGTGAGGCAGCTGGGAACATGCAGGAGTTCAAAAAAATTTGGGCTCAAGCGTCCAAAAAATGAGGAGGAGCATTCGATCCAAAGTTCGAAAATTCGTGAAGGAATAACTTAAATTTCATCCGGTCTTCATTATGTTCAAGTTTAACCTCGAACAATAAAGGCTCAATTTTTTGTATGAATAAAATATCGGTTTTCAACATAATTTGAAAGAAAGTTTGTGGATAGCTTATTTTCGATACACTCCTTATATGCAATGCAGCGACTGCTTTCTTCCTAATCCACCATACCCTTTCCCGCCATCAATCATCATTCATAAGCGACTGGCACTCGTTCGAACCTTCCTATGGTTTCAGTTCAAACACACTAACAGACACACACAAACTGCCCAAACTAAATAATGTTCAATGAGACATGAAATTTAGATAGTGAAATTGTTATTTATTTCCTTATCGAGCAAACCCCCTTCTCGGACGTCTATATTTCAGTCCCATCCAAGCCTCACATCGCATGTCGAGTCCGGCCTGTTTCGTAAGTTGTTATTTTTTCAGTTTATTTTTCTTTTTTTACTTTTGAGATTCCTTATGGAAACCCTTAAAAGCCGGTTATTCTCAAGAGAGTTCAACTGTGCGTTTTTGTTTTTTTGTTTTTGCAAGACACTTTCACCCGTTCGCATACTACCTTGCACTGGTTGGCTGGGTAGTAGATTTGCTATATTGAAAGGGCAAAAAGTTTGACAGCGAAAAATATGAGGTCAGTCGTTATTTGCGGAAGGAAAATGACGTATGGAACAGAAGCTCAGCAGCTGCTAAAAACAAGTGTTTAGCACTTGTCTGTAATGTAAGCTAGTTAATAAATTTGTGTGATATCTATTAGCATTTGAAACATGATCGCTCGAATGCGATTAAATGATCGACACTGAATCATCCGACCGAAGTCTCACGAATCCCCAGACAGAGGCAAGCCAAGTGGATGCCCATTCAACGACGACGAATACCGACCTAATAAATTGTCAAAATGAGATCATTCTTAGGAATAAAACCTCAAACGCCCCCCAGCAGTGCTGGCGACCGTACCGAAACGGAACAGAAATCCTACTCACAGCCAGTTTAGAGCAACGACGGGGCTTAGCATGTAGTCATCAATTCGCGGGGGCCATCCCCAGCCAAGAACCAGTGTGAGGAGAATACGATGCCAAAGCACCCGCTCACCGTAGAATAACTTTATTGCGGGGGCCGGATGATGGGACGACCTCGCGCCACTTGGACCCGAAATCTACCGGCAGCAACGAACGGAAACAACTTTCAAAGATCTGTGAACGCTGTTTGTTCTGGAAAAGAGTTCACGGTCTGTGGATGCGTGTATCAACACGGAATGAACAAATCGATTGACCATTCGATTGTTTCAACCGAATGGAACTTACCGGTCAGTGATTGCCGCCGAGTGACGACGACTTGTTGTCTTGTTTTGTGAGCAGTATATGGAGAGAATGTACGTATGGTAATTAGAATTAATGATCCATAAAAATCAAACCGGTTGGGGAGGGGTGTCTGGCAAGCAGACAACGAGGCTTTTGCGTTCTAAAAGCAGTGATGTAACTGGGACGAGGGCAAGGAAAATCGTACGTGTCTAGTAAATGTTTAAGAAGTGCAAAAACTAAATGCATTCCGAATTCATGTTAGTTTCGATAAGGGAATCTTTAATTATAATAATATACCTACTAGAACAGTTCAGAGAAAAATACATCTTTTCATTGAAATATTTTCTATAATAATTGGAGTGTTCTACCCTGTTTTTCAACTTTTTAGGCCTATTAAGATATTAATATAAACCTAATAATTCTTTACAGTAGCTAACCATTGAATTCATTCATTCATTCACCATTCATATAACTGAGAGGGACCATAAGGACACCCGATTGAAGAGAATGGAATGGAAAAAGCGAGAATGCCATTACCCCATTGCTAACAGTTTGTGAATAAAAAAGGAGGTTCTTCCCCTCACTTTGTTCGGTAGCTAGCAATTTTAACCAATTTTTAAATTTTGTTGTTGGACGGAGACTATTAATTTATTTATTTATTCTTTGATTGTTATTTTTTGTATTCTCCCATGCGCGAAAATAACGATCTTTGATGAAGTTTGCAGAAGTAGATAATTTCTCATCTCCATGCGAAGCGCTAGGAGTGGACAGTAATGTATTGCTAGATCGAATAGACATGAAGAGAAAGTGTATTGATAGTTCCGTATAGGGCAACGGCAGGCTTTGAAATTGAAAGATACAAGTTTGAAAACGAGCGGAGGGCATTTGAACGGTAGTATCCGATCAGGCACATAACCATTTGCCATAAGGGGGGAAATCCCCTTGTCTGGCAAAATGCTATGCACCAATCGGGCTCTTATACTACCTATTGCTTTTTTCTAGTTCTAGCGATTTGTCCCTCTCCCAATACTGCCTAACATGGGTGAGAATTTGTCTCCCGCTGTTGGGTTTATTTTTAGCACTATTAATTATAGATCTCAGAGAGAACGACGGTGAGTGGTGCAAATATTGATCCCCACCAGTATGATTTAACGGATTCCCCCATTATGGACTTTCTACACTTTGATTGTTATTTTTTGTATTCTCCCATGCGCGGAAGTAACGATCTTTGATGAAGTTTGCAGAAGCAGATAATTTCTCTGCCTCTCATCATTACGTTATCATAGACAGCTCGAAAAACCATTTTGAAAGAGCGCAATCTACGACGTTTAAACTCACTTTTGCGTTACCTGAATTCATCCATTGCCTAGAGATCTAGAAAAGAAAGTTTTTTTTCATGGTATTTCGGCTAACATCAATTATTTCACAGTATGTATTATAGCATGACATAATTCTATTTAAAGGCCCATTTTTGCATAGGCTGTTCTTTGATTGTTGATTTTAAAGTTTCTATATCTTAGAGCGCGAATGAGAACAGTAAAGTTCATATTTTCCAGAATCACCGGAGTGTATACTTTTTGCGCAATAACACCGTTTATCAAAACTACCATTAAAAACTCTCTTCGTTTTTAAATGTGTTCAAATTAATCAGCATGCATCGTGACTCATAAGATGGTAACCGTAAGCTCGCCCATC
The DNA here is from genome assembly GCA_034211315.2 of Aedes japonicus. Classification (NCBI taxonomy): domain Eukaryota; kingdom Metazoa; phylum Arthropoda; class Insecta; order Diptera; family Culicidae; genus Aedes; species Aedes japonicus. The sequence goes on along the minus strand of JASCZW010001376.1, from coordinate 105,177 downwards.
CTTACTTCCGTAAAGCAAACGACAAAAACTGTTTTTGTACTGATTTGATACGATTTGTAAATCGTAAATCGTGTGGATCGCGGAGCCCCGAATATGCTGCATTACTCAAGGAGGGGCAACGTACAATGTTTTGATTGTGTAGGGATTCCTGAAATGTACACTACCCCTATTGCTAAAACCGAGCATGTTGGTTGCCGTGTAGATAATATTATTATTATGCTCAACGTTGATTTGGAGTCGAGTATAACACCTAGGTCTCTAATATGAGTGCACCTTTCAACAGGCTTCTGGTCAATTAAAACTGCTTTTTGCCATACAAATTATTTTTTTTTTACATTTATTTCCAGTAAATTTTTCATACCATCAGGTATAAAATGTATCGATTTTGCGTTCAAGTATTACCAAATCAGATGCTTTACAGATTGATTCAGAATAAATCAGATCTTTAAAAATCAGCTCTACAACGTCAACGAATAAAATAAACAGTAATGGTTCAAGATGAGAACCTTGTGGCACCCCAGATGTTACAGTCACTAATGATGACACATTACCGTCAAATCTTACCCTTTGTGTTCTTCCAGTCAAGTATGATTGGACCTGTTTCAATCTCTGATTGAAAACTAGCTTTCATAATTTGAGTAGCCATAACGGAATATCGACAACTGACATGTATATTTCAGCTTATAGTGTATTTGTGTACCACTACCGAGGTAACCAATAAGTGATAGCATATGCAGTGAATCAACCCTAAATCTGCATTTCAGATGCTACAAGCATTATATTAGCATTATATCAGCATCTTGAGTGCTATCTGTTGTAAAGTTGAATTTTAAATGCTATTTAAATGCTTGTCGCGTGTAATAAGCATTTAGAATGCAAAATAGCATTAATGAAGCAATACCATAGCACAGCATTAAAGCAGCCGTATATTGGGCCAAACCGGCATTTATGTTGTATTTAGGGTGACTTAATTGCTTGATAGGCTGCCGTTAAGACGCTTTGGAACTGCTTATTGGTTACCTGTGTAATGCCAACAGAATTTGAAAAAATCTGTTGAATTATTGAAAAAAATTGCCGGAATTGATGAATTAATATAAAAAAAATGCACAGAATTGAATAAATATTTGTTTATAATTTATTTACTCGATTTATCAATATAACTTTTTTTATCGACATAACAGATATTAGATAATTGTTATATTTTAAGACATATTTATTCTAATTGTTATATTTTGTATTCTCCGTACGTGCAGTAACGATTATGATGTAGAAGGAGTTGTTCGCTCATCACCATGAGGCACCAAGTGTGGACAGTAATGTTTGCTAGAATGAAACATATGAAGAGAAAGTGTTGAAAGTTCTTTCAGTGTACGGTAGGTTGGAAATAGGATAGAAGTATTGAAAAATGAGCGAAAGGGCATGGGTAAAGTAGTGTTCGAACCAAGGACGTTACCTTTGCCTAACATCCCACTGCGGGGTAGGTCGAGGCTCGGACGAATCCGCCACCTCAACAGGCAAAATTAATGTGTTGGTACGCGCTCATGTACCACTGATTGCTTTGTGATAGTTTCTGGTAGTTTGGCGGTAGTTTGTATGCACTGTGGTTTGACGCGCACATGAGAGAGGAACTCTCTCCTTTTTCGGGTTTGTTTTGATTCGCAACGTCTGAGATCACTCCAGTTTTTTCTCGTTCATTCTTTCAAACATAACTGTTCACTCTTGGTGCCTCATGGTGATGAGCGAATATCTCTTTCAACTTCACATATTTATTGATTTTGCGTACGTATTCTTATTCAAAACAAAATAATTGTGAATATTACGTAGGTATTCAAACATTTGCTTAGTCAAAAAAACAAAATTATCTCAGTATGAACTGTAAAACGTATTCAGCCTTTGGTCGTTTTTCAATTATCGTTCACAATTAAAAACCACCATCACACTTTGTGAGTGGCATAAACGGCATCGTTACTGTTGATAAGATTTGGTTTGAATCGGTTCGCAAGCGTAATGAGAATTAGCGTTACTATCTTTTCTACCCAACAATAATAAAAGTGTGTACCGTTTGAAATCCACACACACAAAATGCATTCTCAAAATTCTAGTTTTTATCCGATTATCACCAAATTTGCGCGAATTCGCAAACATTGACCTTAACCTCAGCCCTAAGGTTCTGCACGGACTCATAATGGCCCAGTATTTTTCTAAAGGGCGATACGGTCAAAATTTGGTCAATATCAACTTGACGTATTTCTTTCAATTTTGCATTTAAAAAACCTGAACACCCCTCATTTTGAAGGTGTGTGTGTGCGTTGAATGTTGCTCCATGAATTCATTCTTCAGTTGTCAAAATGCCGCCCAAGCAAGAAGAGCAGCGTATCAAAATTTTGCTCGCGCATCGCGATAATCCGAGCTACTCGCACGCAAAGTTGGCAAAATCGCTAAAAGTTGCCAAATCAACCGTTACAAATGTAATTAAAGTGTTTGGGGAACGTTTGTCGACAGCCAGGAAGTCTGGATCGGGGGGAAATCGAAAACCGGAAGCCGCTGAGACGACAAAGAGAGTTGCCGGTAGTTTCAAGCGAAACCCTAACCTATCTCTCCGAGATGCCGCAAATAAGCTGGGTGTATCGTCTACAACCGTGCGTCGAGCCAAAAAACGAGCCGGACTATCGACTTACAAGAAGGTAGTGACTTCAAATCGCGATGATAAACAAAATACGACGGCCAAAGCGCGATCCCGGAGGCTGTACACGACGATGCTGACGAAGTTTGACTGCGTGGTAATGGACGACGAAACCTACGTCAAAGCCGACTACAAGCAGCTTCCGGGACAGGAGATTTTATACGGCAAAAGCAGCGGGAAAGGTAGCAGATATTTTCAAGCACACGAAACTGTCAAAGTTCGCAAAGAAATATCTGGTTTGGCAAGCCATCTGTACCTGTGGCTTGAAAAGCAGCATTTTCAGAGCTTCCGGGACTGTCAACCAAGAAATTTACGTGAAAGAGTGTTTGAATAAACGTCTGCTGCCTTTCCTGAAGAAACACGGTTGTTCCGTACTGTTTTGGCCGGATTTGGCATCTTGCCATTACGGCAAAAAGGCCATGGAGTGGTACGCCGCCAACAACGTGCAGGTGGTTCCCAAGGACAAGAACCCTCCCAACACGAAAGAGCTCCGCCCAATTGAGAAATACTGGGCTATTGTCAAGCGGAACCTAAAGAAGACCAAAAACTGCTAAGGACGAGCAGCAGTTCAAGGCAAACTGGCTTTCTGCGGCGAAGAAGGTGGACAAGGTGGCTGTACAAAATCTGATGGCAGGGGTCAAGCGTAAGGCCCGGCAATTCGGATTTGGAAAAGCGGAAGCCTAACTGAATATTTTTCCTGAATTTTATACTAATTGAACTTGAAAAAGAAATTTAATTTGATTTTTTAAATAAACGATTTCACCGATTTACACGCGTTTTCCTTTGACCAAATTTTGACCGTATCACCCTTTATTGGGAGTATTTTTCTATTGGGAGCAGTTCCGGAGTGTTTGGGGCGGTTCAAATCTTCACATATGTCTCGTCATCCATTACGCAGCAGTGTGGTTTCGTGAATTTCTGATCGTTTAACTTTCAGGCATGGCGTTTTACGACCGTATTCTGTTTCTCGTCACGGTTTGGGGACATCTGAACCTTAAGCGTACGAAGTCTAGCTCGAGTTTTGGAATTCTGCACGAAAGTCTTACTCACTTGCGACTTTTTAGGCACATCTCGAACTGAGGCATTCGGTAGCCGTTTAAAGGCCCCAACGACGCGTTTGTGACCGTTCTGGTTGACCTGATCGCTTTTTTCCGGATCTTCGCTTCCGATCACGATGTGGCAATTTAAAGAAAGCAGAGCGTGATACTACCTTGGTTCTATTCTTGGTTTGGCATGATGGCTTTTTGCATGATATAATCTCTCTCATCTACGATAAGGTGGCAACTATGATCTCCGAGAGGGAAAACGAGGTTCCACCGAGATATGAAGGTTATAAAACTTGTGTAATTGCACAGAGAAGTACTTAGAGGGAGCTTTTGTATATGTTTCCATCTTCAATGCACAAATTCACAAATTCATTTTATTTATAGATCAGTACCAAAGACGACCATATCCGCACGGTCTTTTGGGAGAGGATGGATGGTTAGTTCGATAAAGGACTCAACGGATGCGTTAATATAAATACACACGTTTTGTAAACAATACAAAACGAATAACACATTTCATGAAAATAAAAAGATTAAGTAAAGTTTCAAAGTGCAATCAAGAGACCTATGAATGGCTAAAGTATCAATAACACCGTGAAATGTGAATAGTGAAAAATTCCTGCAGCAAAATTTAATATCCACCGAATGCTTTATAGATGAGAGATGTTCAATAGGAACGTACAGAAGTTAAATTCCATTAAATAGTAGAACTAAAGGGTGTCCACGATGAAATTGCCACATTATGAAATTGCTCTAACTTTTTAACCGTTGGGTAGAATTTAATGAAAATTTGGGTGGATTTAGTTCATAGTGCATCATTTACATCCTGCAAGTTTTAAAGTCCTGTGATCAATACTCGCGGAAATGGAGTCGAAAGAGCAGCTCGTGCGTGATAAAATCTTGCGCATTCATCACGAGAACAAGGATACCTCGCATCGTTCCATCGCTAAAACGTTGGGAATCGCGAATTCCACGGTGTCGCGAGTGATTAAGCGGTTCGAGGAACGGTTGACCACCGATCGGAAGCCCAGAAGTGAAGGAAAAAGTATTCCGTACAACACCAAAAATCACAACCGCGTAGTTGGGGCCTTCAACCGAAATCCGAACGCCTCCGTTCGGGATGTGGCTAAGAAGCTGCACCTAAGCCGAAGTTTTGTCCAGAAGGCCAAAACTAAGACTGGGCTTCGAACGTTCAAGGTACAAAAGGCCCCTAATCGCGACGAGAAGCAGAACAAGTCCGCCAAAACCCGTGCCAGGAAGTTGTACCTCAACATGCTGACGAAAGTTGAATGCTGCATCATGGACGACGAAACATATGTGAAGGCCGACTTCAATCAGATCCCCGGCAACCTGTTTTTCACGGCCAAGGATAAGTTCAGCGTTCCGGAGCATGTCCGCACTCAGAAGATGTCCAAATTTGCGAAGAAATTCCTGGTTTGGCAAGCCATCTGCACGTGCGGGAAGCGGAGTGCACCCTTCGTGACCCAGGACACGATGAACGGACAGGTGTACATAAAAGAGTGCCTCCAGAAGCGGCTGCTTCCTCTCCTGAAGGCCCACAACGTCCCAACAATCTTCTGGCCGGATTTGGCCTCATGCCACTACTCCAAGGACGTGCTGAAGTGGTATGCGGACAATAAGGTCAATTTCGTGCCGAAAATGTTCAACCCTCCCAACACTCCGGAGCTCCGCCCCATCGAGAAGCACTGGGCGATTATGAAGCAGCACCTTCTTAAACGACCTAAGGTAGTGAAGACAGTCGAGGAACTGAAGAAAGTATGGGTTTACATGCAAAAAACGGTTGATTCACAGGTTGTGCAGAATCTTATGGCCGGGGTTAAGGCCAAGGTGCGGGCATTTGCGTATGGACTGTAAATAAAATACGAGTAAAATGGTAAAATGAAGTTTAATAGTTATTTCTCAATCCCTGAAAATTTGATGGCAATCGGATGAAAACTCGAATTTTGCGAATCAATTTTGTGTGTGGCAATTTCATCGTGGACACCCTTTAGCTGAGGCCTTTCCAATTATGGATAGCATTATGAAGCTCATTTTGATGCATTCTTCTTCTTCTTTAGCATTTCAAGCTTATTGCTTTCATAATTAGCTTATTGGTTGCTCACAATTTAGTGTTCTAAATGCACTTCCACAGTTATTAATTGAGAGCTTTCGATGCCAGTTACCGTTTTTGCATTAGTATGATTGTGTGGCAAGTACAATCATACGCTATGCCCAGGGAGTCGAGAAGTTTTCCTTAACGAAAAATTCCTAGACCAGACCGGGAATCGAACCCAGCCACCTCCTGCATGGTGTTGCTTTGTAACTGCGCCTTTACCGACTGAGCTAAGGGAGGACCCGATGATCCATACCCAAATCTATTTCGTTGCCATTTAAAAAAAAAGTCTCTATACTAGACTAATATTAAATCGAATACAACAAAAATACGCACGAACATCAGCTTCCCCTGTGGCTTGCTTTGTTAGCTTCGTGAACGAGTGAAAACACGAGAGTTAGACCATAAATTTTGATTCCTCATATAGTCGTTATGATTATGTGCGACTACCAATGATTATACTACTATAGTATTCAAAAACTCGACCTTAAAATAAAAACTGCCCACACAGTATATTTTAGACAATTTGTCTACACGGGCTCTAAAGCTGTGTCCATTTAATTCTGGAATAATAAAATAATCTGTATCTCTGTAACGGATTGACGTACACATAAGTTTAATACATCAAAACAAAGGTAATTCACTGTACATATCAATACAAATCATTTCTCTTCGTTTCTAATGACAATGCACTTTCTTCTTTATTCTTCCCATCAAACGCTGCATACCTCCGGAGTCAACTTCCTTGGCACATTTGTTCCACATTTTGGTCATCTGAGTCGCGTCCCGAGCTGTCTTTCCACTTTTTTTAAGCTTCCGCTTCATTATGCCCAAAATCTTTCGATGGGCCGGAACTGCGGGCAGTTGGGTGGATTTATGTTTTTATCGATGAAATCTACGTTATTATCGCGGCACCACTGGATGACTTCCCGGCTGTCGTGGCAACTCGCCAAATCTGGCCACAACTTTACGGAACCTTTATGGGCTTTAATTATAGGTAGTAAGCGATTTTTATTGCGTACCACGATGGATTATCAACGTGGGAGCCATATACGTGAAAATTTGATTGTTTTCTTAAACGTGTTGATTTGATATCGTATGCGATTGAATATGTAATAACAAATTCAATTTAAAAGGCTTAGCGATGTGTATCCGATTTAGTTTGTGACGCAGTACGATGAATAAATGATACATCGTATAGAATTCGAAAATTTACACTTTTTACGATTTAACTTAAACATAATACGATAAAAGCCACAATTAATTGCGATTCTGACTAAAAATATAGGAATATAAGATACTATCTCAACATTCTTGTACGACTTTTGGTTGTGTGGGAACTTTCTTCGAACAAATTCTAAATCCCGGGAACTAGCACATCCGCAAGATCTTCTAACGTTGTACCGGACAACGATTTTGTCGGTTTAAGAGAACGGTAGTTTTAGTTTTCGGTATCTTCGTATCTCGTTAGGATGCATTCACTCGACTCATACGATGAATCTCGAAGTGCTAGAAAAGAAGTCTGGCATGCCATTCTCGCATCGGTCTTCAAAATTATCGCTCTGCCCCCTCACCAGGTGAGAAGTTATAAATCCTCAGGTAATCGAAAACTTTGCGAAGCTTCTTGAGTCGAATCCTCAAACTCGCTTCATGAGGTTGTACCACTTGTACATAACACAGGATGTCAGCCCTTCGCCGAATATTCCCAATCGTGTACGCTTCTCCGACTTCGAGAGTTCAGGTAATTTTAATTAATCTATAAAGCAGGATTAGGGCCATCTATGAATCCCAAAGCATGATCGTCCTATAGTTGCTGCGGCATTATATGCTGTAAAGCTTGGCCTAGATGATTCCACTAAAACGTTTTTCACTGACGGGTCAGTGATTTAGGAGTCCGTCGGCTTTGGTATGTCAGATGAACTGCATAGCGCTAATCGTAAACTTCAAGCTTCTTGTTCCGTGTATGTCGCGCTGAATTAGCTGCAATACACTTAACGCTAGAAATCATTGCCACACTAACATGATCCGGTGTACTTTTTCTAGAGGATTTTCGCTCCATAAGGCCGGTAAAGCACTCCTCGTATTTTCTCAAGCACCGCGAAGATAAAGCATCTGGAAGCTCTTTTACAGCTCTTTACCCCATCTCATTGATCAATTTCGGGCAATAAGAGAGCGAATATACTCGCAAAGGTGGGCGGATGGAAGGCGCTATTTATGACTAACAAATCGCTTGCAATGAAGATTTCTCAATTTTTCGTCAACTGGCGTCATAAATGGGGTAAACGAGATTTGGGGCGATGGAAACATTCTATTATCCCGAAGGTGTCTAAGAAATCTTGGTTTAAGGGGATGGATGTGGGTCGAGACTTCATTCAGCTCAAAATACAGAATGCAGTTCCTTTGTAGTAGGTTTGCACTTAAAATTTACTCCGAATTCATGAAAAATAATGATCCATGTTGGCACCTTTAGGGAATTTAAAAGTGCGGTCAAGCACCTGACTGATCAATGAACAGCTTGAACTTGTTGATCCTACGTCACTGAAATGAGACACGCTTAGTGAGCCAATTTAAAATCGCTAATTCGAATCGATCATTACCCGACGTTCGAAAACACCAAACCGAGTGCTCCTTCCGACGCCGCTGTTGCAATTGTCGAAAAGCATTCCGTTTTGTAAACACGAGCAACTCATCGCTCGTTTTTTATTGTTTGGTTGGTGAATGCGCTTGTGGGTGCAACAAACAAAATAAAAAGTTCGGTTTGAAAGTGCAATGATGCGCATCGTTCCATGGTACAGGTCCCCGGTGTATAACCCGTTTCACCTTGACAGAAATTGCTCATTGTTTGAAAGCGACCAGACGCGCGCGCCCGTGTGTCTTATCACGACAGTTCTCACGCCATCTATTAACGAACGACGATTCTTCTCTAGGTTGCTAGGAACGTACGTCCGGAGGCCCCCGCCAAAGTAATTGCTTCCCAAACCGCCAGCAACTAATCGATCGATTTGTATGTGATGTGTTGCGGCGGTGGAGGCCAATTTCTCTCCACAAGTGGGACACCATTAAGTCTCGCTCGCTTCCTTCCTCCCGCTGGCGAGAAATTCGTGATTAATTCGGATCGAAGGGGGAGGTTCATCATTATCATAATTTCGTTGGTGTCGTGATGAGGAGGCTTCAGAGCTCCATCAGCAGCTCACTCACCAGAACGTGTGGGAAAATCGAATGACTTACTAACCAGTCACCGCACGCACACAATCAACCGATCAACGCTGCCGGGGTGACGCGGACAAGAAGCTCTGGCGTAAGCGCTCTGAAGTCTGAAGAGAATTTATTTTTATTTGGGTTGGAAACCGGTTTCTGATCTGGGGCTTGCTGCCGGGTTGGCTGGCATCTGGTTTGACTCGCTGGAATAATCGACCAAATTATTATACTCCTAGCAATCGACGCATGTTTGGAGGCGGCGACGGCGGTGGCGGCCTCGTACGGTTATAGTGACATACACTTTGATGGTCTTTTTCTTTTGGGTGATCACAGTTTGAAAATTGCGCACAGCTGGTGAGATTTCGAGGAATGGGGAGTTAGTTTGACTAGTTTATTGAGTTTTGAATTGAGGGCCATTTATCTGAGCAGCATAATGTTCGGAAAAGAATTAAATGTTGTTCTCGTTCCAAGGGGTTTCGAGAAAATTGTAAAACAAATCGTTGCCCTCGAGTGAAATTCCCCGAACTCTGCCACTGCCATATCGTTCAAACCGGGCACGTAGATGACAAATGACAGTTTTATGAATCCTTATGTATTATAAAGTCAAGTCTGGGAAAGGTAGCCTGCAGCGACGAACGACAAACGACAACTGTTTGAGATCGCTACATGAGGAATAACAAGTGTCTGTGCCATTCGAAAGGAGCTGGAAATTGACAACAATTCTGCTCACGTCTTCAAAAGCCGTAACACAAAGGAATACAACAAAACATACATATCATCAACGACAGTCTCTAGGCAAAGCGATGAACTTAGAAGACCTTTTCGATATAGTTCAGTATGCATAGTTTTCCGGCCGGCGCACAGTGGCACAATTCTGAAAAAAGACGGCCAAAAACATTTTCACCCTTTTGTCATCATTTTATCGACTAGGTGTCTTAAGAAAAGTTGCTCAAAATATTATTCCGCATCTTTAAAAAAAAACACGCATAACCTTTGATAAGGGCTAACTACACTTTCAAATTCTAACTTTAGCTGAAGCTACGAGATAACGGGTTGTTGTCTTTGACAAAGTTGTAGAGCAGGTAATTTTAAGAAAAGTTGCTGAAAACAAGTTTCTAGAGCCTAACGTGAAAGAGATATAAATGGCACTACCGTAAAACTGGTTTTTAAACTAGAAATGAGAAGAAAAATTAGTATATTCCAATAAATTCCAACTAACTTTGCTTATCTTGACAGATACGCGTAATTCGTCTACAATGTGCAGACTTCTTCAGTGTCTCGAACTAATAACTCGACTTAAAGAAAACCTTCGCCACCTGCCGTATATCTACTATTTTCTAAATACAAAAAGTTAACCTAACACTAAAGGGCGAACACGAAATTATTGCGACACCGAAAATGTCATGCCAATTTTCTTATAATGTTTAGAATCAAACCAAAATTTTAGGGTAGTTTTATACATATATTTACTTCAAAAATCAAAAGAAAAGTTAATCGATGGAGCCTTGCGTGTAAAATTGAACGCATTTTTGCTTGATGCCCTCCATCAAAGTCTTTACAGTGTCATCCGGCACCAGTTTCTCAATTTTTTTTTTTTTTCATTTTCTTAACATGTCCTTCTCGTCTTTGACTGTCTTCTTGCTCTTCCGAAGTTCCCGCTTCATCATTGCCCAGTACTGCTCCACCGGGCGCAGCTCCATATAGTTTGGCGGATTCATGTCCTTTGGAACAAAATGGACAGAATTGGCCTCATACCACTCCAGGACACTTTTAGAATAGTGGCATGATGCCAAATCTGGCCAAAATAGCGGAGCTTTGTCGTGCTGCTGCAAGAACGGCAAAAGGCGCTTCTCGAGGCACTCAGATTTTTAGATCGCGCCATTTACTGTGCCCTTTGTCACGAAAGGCTCACTCCTCAGTCCGCAAGAGCAGATGGCCTGCCAAATGAGATATTTGGAGGCGAACTTCGACATTTTCTTCTTCTTAAATGTGTCGTCCACATAGAACTTGCTCTTGCCGGTGAAAAACTCCAACCCCGGAATTTGCCTCAAATCGGCTTTTATATACGTTTCGTCGTCCATCACACAGCAGCCATATTTTGTCAGCATCTTCTCGTAGAGCTTCCGTGTCCGAGTTTTAGCCGTCGATTGTTGCCGCTCATCGCGGTTTGGGAAGTTCTGTACCTTGTATGTATGTAGTCCAGCTCTTTTCTTTGCATTCTGGACGTAGCTCTGCGACATGCCGATCTTTTTAGCCGAATCACGGCTTGAGACGTTGGGATTTGCTTTAATCATCCGCTTCACCTTTCCCTCCGTCTTTTTGTTTTCCGGTCCCGGTTTTCTTCCAGCTCCTTTGCCGTGGTCCAACGTCAACCGCTCATGGAACCTGGAGATCCTACAGATGAAACAATCTCCCACATGTCGCTTCCGGGTTGGTGGACTTTTGGGAGGCCTTTAATTCTGGGAACGATGGGGTTTGGTTCGCGAAGCCGGACTACTGCATCCCCTAATACTGCTTTACACTCCTTTAGTGTTTTGTCCACGTGTTTCACCATGTTTGGTAGGGGGTCTACCTGAAGCTGCCTATAAGGACCATTATTGATCTTAGAAGCCATCTGCCTGTCGCAGACCTCCTTATCCATGATGACGACTCTGTTGCCTTTGTCTGCTTTTAGGTAGAAAACAGGCTTTCACTTCAGCTACTTAACGATGCGAATTTCCTTCTCGTTGTTGTGTGTTTGTTTCTGTCCGTCCTTAATAATGTTCGAAGTGATAGTCCTGGCTGTGTTTTGTAAAGATGTCAGAAGAGTGTTTGGAATTGCTGCCTAAACGTCGATGATGATCTGTTCCACGTCGGGCTTGGTTGTAACCGCGTATCCTAATCCCTTGTTGAAATGAGTCAGTTGTTCTTCCGTGAATGCGGTCGTCGATCGATTGACAACCAGTGGAGTGAACCACCGGTGTCGTGGTGATGGTGGGTGTAAGTGTGGCCTGTTCCTTGGTGTGATGTGTAGTCCGAGTCTGTTGGGATTCTATTCTCAGCTTGTTGAGTTTCCTATCGAGAACCGTTCGTTTCCTATTTGATTCGCATTCCTCTGCTACCTTGACTCGGGATAAGAACTCATGGAATTTTACGGGATACTCCTTGGCTAACTTTAGGTGCAGAGAATAGCACTCCAAAGTTTTCCGGTCCAGTTTGTTGAATAGTCGTTTGATGCTGTACTTGATGAATTCCGCTTCCATTTTCCTGACGATGTTGACAGGCGTCGATGTCCGTATTTTAATCCTATGACTTACTGGTACAACTTTATATTTCAGGCATTTCTTCAGAAATGCTACGTCCTTCCTTATCCTGTTTTTTTTAGATAATTAATACTTTGTTCAAATTTGACGATTTCAATAGAAATTGCAGGAATTATTCAAATACACATTTTTGCTGAACACACCAATGCTCTCTGATGAACACATTTATCAATATGATGATTGAAGTGTCTGTAAGACGTCATAATCAAATGCCTCAAAAATCTTTCAAATACAATCTGCTTCAGACCCCGTCAGGACCCGGGTCTGAAGCAGACTGTATTTGAAAGATTATCTTATGAACAAGTATTTCTGAAATTTTCAGCGTTGGGTACTGAAGGGTACCTAGCAAAACGTCAGTTTGAAATAGTACAGGTTAAAAGCCAATTAACATTTCGCATGTGACGTAATGTTCAACAAACTAAAACAATATATGCGGGTCCTGGCGGGGTCTCAAATTATTTGTATTTGGAAGAGTATCTTATGAACTAGTAATCTTGAAATCCTGAAATCTTTCAGCGTAGGGTACCAAAGGGTACCTAGTAAACCCTTATTTTGAAATTGTATGAATAGTAAAAGTGTGTGACGTAATGCTCAACAAACATGAAGAAAGCTGGGCAGGTCCTCACGCGGTCTCAATCCGATTATATTTGAAAGATTATCTTATAAACTTATATGTCCCTTAACTCAGCCTAATTTGCAATGATCGATTACATTTTTAATTATAACTCCTAAAGTTTTTAAGCTGTCAGCGAGATTAAACTAGTTAGACAATTACTAAGATAAGTTTGATAAGACATTTGATAGAATGTATCACGAAAAGTTGCACAACTCTTTTATATAATTTCAGAAACATTCGTCTATGAGCACCAAATTGGGTCTATTCATGGATGCAACTTCATCCCAGTCGATGGATTTATTACAAAATGCAGTCTTTGTACGGTTTTTTTTTTCTAATTTTATGAATTAAGGCATTGCTAGCTGAATTTGATTTACTTAATACAACATTTCACAAAACAAACTAAAGTAAAACTGCTTCGAAACACTTAAGTGATGTTCATTATTGATTCATCAGCCATTCAAAAATGAAAACATTATAATTCACAATATAATGATATTGTTCCTTTGGTTTGTGTATAGATCAGCCACTTGAATATTAAATACACTAAGGTTTTTTTTTTACACGGGGGATACGTACCGTGTAAAAAAAACCGTGTTAAGAAACCGCGTTATTTCCGAAATCCGTGTAAAAAAACCGTGCTAATTCCGAAAAACCGTGTAAAAAAAGCCGTTCTTATTCCGAAATCCGTGTTAAAAAAAAACCGTGTTAGTTCCGAAACCCGTTTTTCGGAATTAGTGTACTTGAATTCATGCATTTCTACTTGACATTTTACCTACAACAACGTTTTTACTACGTTATTGATACAACAGGTCATAGTTGAGAACATACAGAAAAAAATGTGTCCCCAACATTGGGTCTACGATTTTCTTGTAAAATCATTGTTATTTTAGCTATGTGAACAGTTACTTTGTAACGTGTAACTATTTTCTGCACATCCAGGCTACATTACTTGCTTTATCGATTCAATAAAGCCAAATTTAGATCACTTGAAGATCGTTTAGATCATCTGTTCAGCTTAACCAGTGAAATCATTATGCCCCAAAACTTCAAGGAATCGAAAATTAGGCGGAAGTGAACACCTATGAGTTGATTATTACTGTCTCAATTGCTTCGGATTACATCGGTCATCCTTATAACAACATAATTTTGTTGCTTGCCGCTAAATTAATCAAACATTTGGTACATAGGCCGAATGAAGGAGCTAGGCTAACATTACATCCCGTTACCCTAGTTCTTCTGAAAAAACGAGACGTCACGAGCAAGATTTGAACCTGTTTTGATCTTAGACTTCATATCTAGGATAATTTGTCAAAAGAACCCGTTATCTCGTAGCTGAAAAAAGTTAGAATTTAAAAGTGTAGTTGAGCCCTTATGAAAGGTTATGCGTGGTTTTTCAAAAGATCCGGAATAATATTTTGAGCAACTTTTCTTAAGACACCCTGTCGATAAAATTATGACAAAAGAGTGAAAATGTTTTTGACCGTCTTTTTCAGAACTATACCACTGTGCGGCGACGAGTAATAACCCCGGCCCCCAACATTACTATGAAAAGCAAAATAGAATGACATGCGGTGCGTGGCAGGTTAGATGAAGCTGATTTCCCTGCGAGCGGTGGCGGACTATTAATTACTGACGAGTGATGCAAATTCAAATCCTACCAATAGGTGAATCCACCATTAAAATAGTCTGTCGGCGGCTGTTAATTCTGGCGACGTGACATGTGCCCGGTAATGGTGAACAACATTTTTTTCAAGGCAGGTTCTGAACAGAAAAAAAATCACGTCTTGCCAACAGGTAGGTGGTGCTCCGTTCGGTCGCGTTCGAGATTCGGATACGTAAATGGCAAAGACCAGTTCCAGGTTCTTCCATCGGAAGACGTTTCGTAACCGCGGACAAATCCGGAAAGCGATGACTCGCGTATCGATCCGTTAGGTCATTTTGCCTGAGCGTCGTTGTCGTCAGCCGCGGGAGGTTGATAATTACACAACAATCGGGAAATCATGTTTCACAACAAGCTTATTCACGCCTCCCGCATGGGTTCGGTTTCTATTCTTCCATTTTTACCTATCTGACCTGAGAGATAAAAAGGTCTGGGTAGCCTTACAGTATCTAGGGTAAACGCTATGTTTTAAGTTCGTATAGTTGCTTATAAGGTGTTTCATAGGCTAGTAACTATAACGGAATCAACCCTACAAGGTTAAGCGTATTTTTTATTTTGCATCACGCTGTACCAAGTGAAGCGATGTATTGTCTCAATAACAACGTCTTGAATACCCTCTACCCCATGAAGCCCATAATTCCCAGAAGGTTCACATAACAATGAAGTATTCGCATGAGTGTTTGATTGCCAACACATACATAGGAAATAACGATGATGAAGCTTTACCGATTCGGAAAGAAAAAAAATCAACTTTGTTCCACCATTCGACTGACGTAAACCAGAGACGACGACGACGACGACGACTGTTTGGTACTGGGCTGCCAATAGTTTATGTAAAATGAAATAATAATAAGAATAGGAGAAAGAGTGAAACGATTTCAGCGAAAATTTTCCATTAATTCTTGATTCAAATTTTGACTTCAATAAATCAACTGATGAAGAGGGGTGTTGAAAACGGTGAACAATTAGAGATTGAAAATCATTATAGTTATTTGGAGGAAATGAAGTGTACCATGAAGTGTATTTTTCAACACTTTCTGTAACTGTTTTAATGTTTGATGTATTATGAGATCTCTCAACTCTTTTCTGTGGTAGCCTTCTACTTGATTCTAAATTTAAGGCTAGATTTAATCACCTATGAACTCGTGGTGGGAGACTGACATACATAGTGGCAATTAAAGGGTGTTTCGATCAAAATTTTGTCGGCTTAAACTTGACATATTTCCTTTCATCGTGCATTAAAAAAATTTGCACACCCCTCATTTTTAAGATGTGTGCGTGTGCATATTGTCTCTATTTTGATTTTGAGATTAGCACTCAGTTATCAAAATTTCGTCAAAGGAGGAGAAGCAACGCATCAAAATTTTGCACTTTCATGGCGAAAATCCAAACTACTCTCACGCCAAGTTGACGTAATTGTTGAATGTGGATAAATCAACTGTTACCAACGTATGAAAAGTGTTCGTTGAACCGCCATCAAAGCTGGATCGGGGTAAATCAAAAGCCGGAGGCCACAGCGACGACAAAAAGAGATGCCCACTGTTTCGAGCGGAACCTTAACCTCTCCGTCTGAGATGTCGCAAAAAAGCTGGGAGCGCCTTCAACCGTCGATACAGTTAAAAAACGATCTGGACTGTTGGCTTACAAGAAAGTGGTGACTCCAAATCGCGATAATAAACAAAACACGTCGGCCAAAGCACGATCGCAAAAGTTGTACCCTCCCAATTCGCCAGAGCTCCGTCCAATCGAATAATATTGGGCCTTCGTCAAGCGGAACCTTAAGAAGACTCAAAAAGCTGTTGTAAGCGAGAAACAGTTCAAGGAAAACTGGCGTTCTGCGGCGAATAAAGTGGACAAGGAGACTGTACAAAACCTTATGGTAGTTGTGCAACGAAAGACCCGGCAATTCGCATTCAGTAAAAAGGAAGCTTAGCTGAATACTTCTCCTGAATTCTGTATTAACTGAACTTGAGAAAGAAAAAGAATTTGACTTATTAATACAAACGTTGATCGACTCACACACATTACTGTTTGACCAATATTTGATCGGACCACCCTTTAAAAGCAACTTTTTTTCTGGGAGCTAGAAAGTGATAGCTCTATTTCAGATCCAGCAAACCATTTCAGGATATTTGTAGAGTCACGCACATTACGAGGTTACTTTCACATGCAATAAGCCCCGCATGTTACATTACCAATATCATTGGGATAAGGGTCCTGCAACACGCTTCTAGATGTTCGAATTTAAAATTTCGACAAGGGGCACGTATTGAGTATTATTTGGAAGTCGTTTTTTTGTTATATAATTATAATCAGATAGATCTCACTAAAAGCCGGTTCCAAAATAACACTAGTTTGTTGAGTCGTAAAAATGATATTCGATATTGATTCGGAATTATCAAATTATCAAATTTAATTCAATTCCACCACAGCTTCTCGAAGGATATTTTGATAACGGGTAAAAAACAAACGTTTTCGTATAGAACGGTGTATCGTGTTGTCGTGGTCGCAGCAGAACACGGTTTCATTCGAGAAACAGCTCTCCAAAAAGCATGGCTACTTCCGGTTCACTTCCATACAATCAAATATATTGACTACAAGCTGACCCAACGTCTAATATTAATTTATCGCATGCAATATCTTAAAAATCGATTCACACAATAAATCGGTGTTCGATACTTACATCGTTGTACATTGTTGTAGTCAATCTGAAATTGTCAGTGAATTGTCATACTGGAGAACTTGGATATTTTAAATTTTGCCTTCTAAAAGTATGACAATCGGCAGTCATTTCATATTTTTGATAATCTGTGATCAATTGGCCATTTCAATTGGTGTATTATGTTGGAATACTGAAGTCCTTTTTTTTAAGTTCCAATGCATGAAAAACGGTTGATTTTTGTATGATGTCTTAAAGAACCTTTCAAAAACAATAACGTGTTGTGCATTTTCATTGTGACAATTAAGCACTGGAATCTGAATTGAAGATGTTCTGTTAACCGATTGTGAAAAATTGTCTTTTTCTTGAAGTTTGCTTATTTTGAAAAAAAAAATTATTTTGAAGAAAAAAATAAATTTTCCGATTTTTCCTTGGGAATTTGGCAACTTTTCTTTTCTTCTAAACCTTTGTTGGACATAAAGGAACAAATCATCCGAAGACACCATCAAGATTGGTCCAGCCGTTCTCGAGTTCTAGCGTTACTAACAAACAAACATTGATTTTTATATATTTAGAAGAGCAAAACACTTCTTCTTTTCTAAGTTTCTTTGACACTCTTTATTCGACGAGGTCTCGCCTGCTCTCAACTTAATTTCCTAGAAGCTCTTCCACAGTTATTTGAGTATTGTGTGGTAAGAACAACAAAGTCGAAAAAAATTCCAACCAGGATCTGGAACCGAACCCGTTGCTTTCGGCTTGGAAATCCAGGCTCTTACCGACTGGGCGTATGACGGCGCAAAACACTCATAAAATTTGCTGAAAATAATTGAAATTAAAGGAAAAAGAGACAGCGAAATGAAAAACACGTCCATCAGTATGCAGTGTCTACTTCGATCGTGTAAAACTGACACATGTGTGACGATAAAAAAATGCCCATATCTTTTGGGTATTTTCGTAGCCTGTCCAAGGGTGACTGACTGTGCTCCTAGCGGTGAGTTCTCGAATTTTTTGACAGATGATTGTTTGGGAAGCTCTTTTTTTTCGGCAGAAAATGTTTTGTTAGAAGCCGAAAGAAGTAAACCCACGGAAACGTTATTATCAACGTGGTCAGATTAAAAAATGGCGAACAGTGCTGGTTTATGACTGTACTATGACAATATTTTCATAACAGTTTACATATTTCATTACGACCAAATTGAACACATGCAAAAGTGATGGCATGGGAGAAAATGTCATGACATTTTTGTACACTTTTCTACAGACCACGGAATATTTCTGATGCTATCGGCCGATGGTTTGAAAAACAAAAAGTGGCGACATAGAATTTTGACGTTCCTCAGAATTTCGTTGATAGCAGGCTTATTATTGCATATACATGATGTTTATTATATGCAACCAAATTATCAGAATGAAAACTAACAACTCATAACCGAAGATTACCATATAAGTACGTTTTTAATCAATTTATCAAATACAGTCACACGCAAACTGTCACCAAAAATATGGCGCCATTCTTATATTTCTGTTTTCTTTCCTTTACGTTCGTTTGAACTGTACCAAAAAAACTATTACTAGTGTACGGCCATCTACATTTCACAGCAGGCGACTGTTTTGCAAAAAAAGTGCTTTTAAAGATTGTACTCGAAAAAAAAAATCAACACATACTTGTTATTAAATGGGTAAAAACCATGAAATTTTGGGTAAAACTTGTTTAAAGTGTAATGTTTACATTTTCAAAATTTCGTTCTAATCGTCATAAGGTCGAATGGTTATCAAGATGGCCTCCAAGCATGAAGTGCTTCGACTGAAAATTATGGGCACTGTCGTGGAAAATCCAGGCCATTTCCACATGTGGATCGTGAAACAGTTGGGAATCGACATTACAACCGTGCCCCGTGTGGTAAAATCGTTCATGGAGACCCAGACGAGCAAGCGGCGAGCTGGTTGCGGCCGAAAAGTGAAAAAAAACTGACGCAAGGAACGCAAGAAAGGTGAGGGATTCAAGCGCAATACAAACCATTAGATTCGGAATATGGCCAAGAAGGCCAATTCTGCCTTCTAGTTCGTCCAGCAAATAATGAATCGGGCCGGACTTCATGTCTTCAAGGTAAGGAAGGCGCCTAACCGAACCGATTAACAGAATACGGTGGCCGAATCCCTCGACAGGAAGCTATACCGCGAGTGGTTGGTGCAGCAGAAATGCATTAATGGACGCCGAGTCGTACACAAAAGCGGACGCCAAGCAGACCCCCAGCCTAGAGTTTTTTTTTCTTGCCTATACGTTCTGGAGAAGTTCCGGAAGAAGAAGGTCGATAAAACGTCCAAAAAGTACTTGGTGTGGCAGGTGATCTGTGGGTGCAGCAAATTCGACAAGCCGTACATAACGACCGGCACCATCAACGGCCAAATATACAAGCAAGAATGGCTCCAGAAGCGTCTGCTGTCCTTGCTCCAGGCCCACGAAGATGACACTCTGTTTTGGCCGAATCGTGCCATTACGCGAAACCAGTGATGGAGTGATACGAAGCCAACGATGTTGTTTTTGAGCCATAGGAAGCAAATCCACCAAGCTCGCCAGAACTTGGACAACAATTAGAGCAAAGTCAGGACTCTCGGATGGAGACATAGCCATAAAATACAATCCCAACAAAAGCACCGTCCGGAGGATCCGTCTGCGCAAAAACAATCGTTCTTATCGTGCCAGCAAGCAGCCAAACAGGTGTTTTGGCCTGATTTGGCTAGCTGTCACTACTTTCGAGATACACTTAAGTGGTGCCTAAGACCTAAACCCACCCAAATGACCTCAATTTCACCCAATCGGGGAATATTGGGCAATAGTTAAGCGGAATCTGAAAAGACAGGAAACGTGTCTTGGGATATTGGAAAAATGAATAGATAGTGGAATAAAATGGCCGCTCTAATTTTTCTGAGTTAGTTTAGTCTGAGTTTTTTTTGCATTTTTCATACTCAAAAGGAATTCATTTCTCTTTATTGCTATTTTTAATTTTCTTTGCTATTTTGGTCGAACAATCAATTACAGACTTTGAAAATGTTCGCCATTAAAGAGTTACATTCACATAAAACCTAACCAAGAGGCATTTTATTATTCACCGTATATTATTGAGTATTAAGTGTAACACTTACTATCAAGGCACCCGATTGAAACACTCTGGATGGGGAAAGTGGGAATGCTAACTCCCCATTGCTAACAGTTTGTGAATAGAGCGCGAGTTCTTAGATAGCTCGCTCTTTTGACCAATTGTTTAATCTTGTTGTTGGAATGAGATTCTTTAAATCCCTGTGGATATGTACAAGTGATGTTACTTATCGGTCCATCTAATCCGTTTTTGGCTCTTCATGTAATGCACACTGGGCCAGAATGAAAAATTAGGAGGAATAAATTATTTTCACTATGAAAATGCGAGTTTAGAACAAAACTGTCTTCAACAAAGTTGTAGCTTATAATTAGGGCTTTAATTTGACATCAGTTTCAGTTAGGGTGGTTCTTGAATATATTGAAATAAAAATTCTATTTTTCACATTTCTTGACATAACGCAATACCGTGTTCGACAAAGTTGATTCTTATTGAATTTAAAGCAACTTTGCTGCAAGAATCATAGTCGTAGGTCTTTTGTGTCATTAGTTATGATCATTTTTACGCTTATGCGTAGGGTGGCCCTGAAAAAATTAGTATTTTTCGTCTAACTTTTTCATATCAAGTTTTATGAAAACGGTGTTTTCGACAAATTTTTAGAACTTGGTTTAACACACACTTTGACGAAGAAAAAACGTAATTTCATACATCTGTTCAAAAGATATCGTGGTTTTAGTCCAAAAAAACGATTTTTTCAAATTACATTATTTTTTAAAGGGGGAAAAATGGGGATACAGATACGATTGCATATGAATGGTAAAGATAAGAGGTCTCTTTTGTTTATAAATAGACAGGTGAATTTAGAAGAATTTGGGGTTAAATGGTACTACGAATGTATGTCCATTTTAAAATTATTTTTTTGATTTTTTCTTAAATGTTGATGGCAATGACGAATAAATCACCATATTTCAATAAAGAACTAATATTTGCATTGTGTTCAATTTAAATTTAATTTCTTCAAGTTTGCTTAGATTGAAGGTGAAAAAATTTGAATTTATTGTATTCAAAATCATTCATTTGTAATTTTTCTGCATTTTTGACTAACAAAATTTGATTTTTTTAAATTGAATAATGCCTTGTTTTATTTTTCAATTTTCCGACTTTTCCTTAAATGTTTTCCAACTTTTCTTTTCCTCTAAACCTTTGTTGGGTAAAAAGGAACAAATCATCCGAAAATGGCGCCAAGATTGGTTCAGACGTTCTCGAGTTTTAGCGTCACTAACAAACAAAGATTCATTTTTATATATAGAGAGAAAGAGAGAGAGAGAGAGAGAGAGAGAGAGAAGAGAGAAGAAGATTTCAAAGCATATTCTGTTTAGTTTGTTTTGAGAAAATTTCTGTTGGGTAAAGCGAACAAAGCTGTCAATGGTTTAGTAGCACAATTTATAATTTTGGTACGTTTGTGGCATGTTTGTTTATTATCAAAATAAATACAATGCAAACATTAGTTCTTTATTGAAATATGGTGATTTATTTGTCATTGCCATCAACATTTAAGAAAAAATCAGAAAAAAATATTTTTAATAGGGCATACATTCATAGTACCATTTAACCCCAAACTCTTCTAAATTCACCTGACTATTTATTAACAAAAGAGACCTCTTGTCTTTACCATTCATATGCAAACGTATCTGTATCCCCGTTTTCCCCCTTTAAAAAATAATGTAAATTGAAAAAATCGTAATTTTTGGACTAAAACCACGATATCTTTTGAACAGATGTATGAAATTACGTTTTTTCTTCATCAAAGTGTGTGTTTAATCAAGTTCTAAAAAATTGTCGAAAACACCGTTTTCATAAAACTTGAAATGAAAAAGTTAGACGAAAAATACTAATTTTTTCAGGGCCACCCTACTCTTAAGCGTAAAAATGATCATAACTAATGACACAAAATACCTACGACTATGATTCTTGCAGCAAAGTTGCTTTAAATTCAATAAGAAACAACTTTGTCGAACACGGTATTGCGTTATGTCAAGAAATGTGAAAAATAGAATTTTTATTTCAATATATTCAAGAACCACCCTAACTGAAACTGATGTCAAATTAAAACCCTAATTATAAGCTACAACTTTGTTAAAGACAGTTTTGTTCTAAACTCGCATTTTCATAGTGAAAATAATTTATTCCTCCTAATTTTTCATTTTGGCCCAGTGTGCAATGGCATGATGAGGATAATCAAAGGTTATAAAAGCTTGGTCAAGTCAAACAGAGAGGAGAGCCCATTGCTGCCCATTCCGTGCTATAATGGGTGGTAGTACATATCATACATCATACATGACTTACAAGGGGAATAAATGCTTCGATAGACTGCAGTTTCCTACGAGAGAATCTCTCTTTTTCCTGCTTTGTCAGTATATAAACAAGATCTGGCGGTCTTTTTCCTGTTAATTCGTATCCCAGTTCTGAATATCCAACAACTATTCGTTTAGTTTCTTTTTGTACATTCTTATTAGATCGTTTGGATAGTTCTCTCGGTTCTTTAAAGAAGCTTCATTCTTATTTGTTTATTGACTGATCATATCTATCTAAAAACTTATCATTGTACTTCATTCAAATTTTCATAGGAGCATAGGAGGAGGACATAGGAGACGGAATTATTTGCAAACATCCATACAACAGATCTGATTTAGACGATAACTGGCTTAAATTTACAATAAATATCAATTTTTCCATGTAAATTTCGGTGTTCTGAGACCGACACATGCGACATTTAGGACGTAAGAATCAGGCAATTAATTTTACACGAAATCTTTGTTTACGTTCCTTGACGTTAATTATTTTTTTAATTACGTTTCTTGTAAAATTTATAGTTTATGAGTTTGTGCATTATACAACGCAGAAAATTACATGTTTCTTCCAAACTGTGTAGATCGGCGTCTGTTTTTCCTCCTCCCTAAGGACTCAGCGGTGTAAAATTCCAACATATCTCCTAGAAACCCTATTTGATCGTTTGAAAAGGTTTTATTCATTCTTCTAGCAGTCTATATTGACTTCCATCAGATTTTCTACATATCACCAAAAAGTCATGTAAATTTCGGTGTTCTGAGACCGACACATGCGAGCGACATTTAGGACACAAGAATCAGCCAAAAGAGACGGGAAAATCTATTCAATCAAACACACCTTTTGTCGAGCAGCATCTGTTTCTGTTTTGAGACTTGATTTTACATGAAATCTTTGTTTTCGTTCCTTGACGTAACTAATTTTTAAACTATGTTTCGTGTGAAATTTATTATTTCTAAGTTTGTAGCATTCCATTTATGTACATTATATAACGCTTTCTTCTCCCTAAGAACTCAGCCTGGTAAAATTCCAGGACCTCTTCTTGAAACCCTTTCTGATCGTTGGACAAGGTTTCATTCTTTCTTCTGGCAGTCTAGGATGATGGACTATCATCGAATTTTCCTATTGATTTCTTATAGAATGTTTAGTGATTACATCTAGATCCTCCCAAAAACTACCAGTGGAACTTGCTGTGGGATCCTGTTTTTCCATTGATTAGTTTCGTTTAGACCATCTTCAAAACAAATAACAAAATGATCTAGAGGAAGTTTGCAGCTGAATCCATAGAAAATCTTATACTCGAGTGCAAATCACACAATTTTTCCTTTAAACTGACTCAAAACTTTTCTATAAACAGTCATAAATAACTTCATCTAGATTTTTCTACGAGTTCCTCTAAATCAGTCAGAGTGCTTTATTTACTTCCACTTCTTGTCAACTTATGAAAGAAAACTGAAAATGTTCGACGCGAAAACTAAGCTGCAGTTCGTAATGATCTTTCTTAGCCCGGTTATCAATTCTCCACAAAACCCAGGAATATCAGGCAGGATAAGAATTTATTAATTCTAAGGCCATGCCTAAGTGTCTTTTGTTGTTGTTCTATTTACATTTCAATATTTAAAAACAGAAAACAGCTGTGATCAACATCTCAATAGTAAAATCATTCCAATTATCTCGCTACCGAAAGACTTCAGCGCCTGCCGGAAGCAGAAAGCAATCCCATCTGCCCAGCGGGGTCGATGGTAACGACAATTCGTTCGAGCAAATCAGATGGAGTTTCGGCCAAACGGAAAAACATGCTCACTTGCCAACCCGCAACTTCGGCTAGCTAGAAAGTGATAGCTTTTTTGCTTGGCCGCTTAGATAAATGGTTTTCCTCCGGGTTTGACCGGAAAGAAGAACTGCTCCTCCGGTCGAGCATTACATCCAGCGCAGCGGGTTGTTCAATCCGGAACGGAACCATAAATAACGCGACACAAGCGCGGCAGAGAATGATTAATGATTGTTGTGAATGTCGTGATTCCGGGAAGGGGTGAAGACTGAGGCCCCAAAATTGGACTGTTAATTGCGCGACTTGTGTTTGAGGCGGTCGCAACATAATTGAGTTTGTAAAATCGGAAAACGCAATTTTACACATACTTGCTTTGTTTGATTATTACGAACTTGAACGCAAAATCACGGAGCGATGGAAGGTGAATCAAACGCCCAGTATGTGACTGAAGTTGCAAAGCACATGACTGAAAATCCTTGACGTGGTATATCTACTGAGCACAAACAGGAAAGTCGTTCCCAGCCAGCGACACGTAGGCGTTTCCAGTTTACGCTTGATGCCAGAATACACATCACAGGCTAACTCATGTCAAACCATCCAAATTGCATCATATGATGTAGTGAGTGTTCTCGAAAGAGCACTTCGATGTCCGAAGCGATAACTTCAACCACAATAACCACCGGTTCTCGGTGCAAATTGCAAACCTCGTCACCACCGTGTAATCTTATCACTTCCCTTACTTGTTGTTACTACCGTATCAGAACGGCGTAGCATTTGAGGACGTGATTCAAACACTTACTTGCTGATAAACTCGTCGGGTGTAGACTGCTTTTCTCTCTGCCTTTTTTATATCTGCCAACCAGTGGATACTCTCAGCTTTGCCTGGCTCTACACTCTACACTCCTCTGACACAATTCACCAACAATGCAGACACATCAACAAAGGCTTAACGATGACGATAGACGTCTAGTTGTTCAAAATACTGCAAGCTTATTTTCAACTCCTTCTTCCACGCCACCTGGGATAACGATTCCACTCAAGGAAGCTTTTTTCACACTGACTAATCTTCTCGCACGAATGAATTTTTTTTTCACCACTTTCAAACCACCTGGGTTAGAAAACCACAAATTTCTTCAAACTTCAGCACACCGAATTTTCCGAAGAAACTAGAAGGTTCACACTCACTATCACCCTAGACACTTGTTTGTAGGTGCAATTCCGGAACCGACAAGAAATCGATTTTCACCTTCCACAACACAGAACCCAGCACTAAAGAACGAACGGGTTCAACAACGGGTGGCCTTCCTTTTGGGAGGTTGAACAATGAAAATCGAATTTCGATTTTGCGACGAAAAATCCTAAAGCCAGAGATAGTGGGCGGCAGTAAAAAGTCGTCGGTCTGCGGTCGGAGGCGATTGACGTTTGAAGCACACGGAACGCACACGGCACGGAGATGCTTCCTGCTAGCTTGCTACCGGACTCTGGAACTGACCTGGAATGGGAAACGGACAAAATCAGTATAGTGGAATAACCTTCTGCTCGGTAGTGGAAAGGTTTGGTGCTGATGTAATAGTGTCTGTGTTGCTTTTCCTGAGTACGAGCGAGAAGTTCGTTCACATAAATGGAACTCAACAAGAGAACCGGAAGGCAGAGAGGCAGAGAGGACATGCGCATAAATTGTTCCTTTTTGCACACAACTGTCAACATAGCAGGTGGTCCCCCGTGCGTTTTGAGCACGAGATTCTCTTTGCATCTGTTCGGGAGCTGCATCGCATCCGCTGTTGCTGGCTACGAGAGGAGATAAGTGACAGATTTTCAACGTGTCACGCCCGATTGCATTCTATGGCCATGGAAGTGTGTGAGTGGGAGTGAATTTGCGGAAACTGGAGCGCTATCGACTGGGTGACTCATGACGTCACTACTCTCCGAGTGAGCTGTAATCAGCTGGCGGGTGAACAATCGTGGAATTGATCCGAGCTGCAAACGATTCCTGGACAAGGGGATCGATTGAAATACGTCAATCCTGCAGATGTGGGAACATGCAACGGGAGCAAGGGGTTTTGCAAGCTAAGAGATATGATTTTATTATTGTAAATTATTTCATCGAATCATAATTTGGAAAATTTCAAATTTGAGTTCTTCTAATTAAAAGTAAATCTTTTGATAGTAGCTATAACGATTTAACATTCATGCGCATCAAAACAGAGTGCATACAAACTACCGCTAGAAACTATTACAAAGCTATCAGTAGTACATGAGCGCGTACCAACACGTTACTTTTGCCTGTTGAGATGGCGGATTCGTCCGTGCCTCGACCTACCCCGCAGTGGGATGTTAGGCAAAGGTTGACTTCCTTGGTTCGAGTACTACTTTACCCATGCCCTTTTGCTTAATTTTCCATACTTCTATTCTATTTCCAACCTACCGTACACTGACGGAACTTTCAACACTTTCTCTTCATATCTTTCATTCTAGCAAACATTACTGTCCACTCTTGGTGATTCATGGTGATGCGCGAACATCTCCTTCTACATTCAAGAATATTTTTAGGACAACTTATAAACGACGTAACATATTGATTAAAATAATACATTCTCGTCATAGCTTCACAAATATCTCACTCTGCAGATAAAATCTGACTCAACTGTAGCCTGTGAGCCTGGGTACGCGGTTCAACTTTACAGAGCCAAGTTTTCATTTTTTATATGTGCATTAAAAATTCCTAAAACTAAGTTCATGAAAAGAAAAAAAAATCAACCAATCAAGTTTTTTTTCGCACGAGGATACGTTCCTCTTTTAGTATGGAACTGTGTTAAAAAATTCTAAATAGAATTGATATTTTCGCATGCTTAAACAATTTATATTGCTTCGATTTTGTGTGTATGCGTTACCTTTCCATGCAATGGTCAAAAGAGTTTTTAAAATTTTGAGTATTCACACCAAAAACTGTGATTTTTTTGAAAAACTGCCATATGATTACTTTTTGCCCAAAACATAAAATGTGATTCGAATAAGGTCGTTCCGTTCTGGAGTTATCGCCGAGAACAAAACGTGTAAAAAAAACCGTGCATAAAAAAAACCTCAGTGTACACGCAATGAAAAAAATTAAGGTTGGAATTGTAAACACAGTTTACAAAACAATAATATTCTGATATCGAAAACTTCAAATAACAATTTTTGAATTCAACATTTTCAATTAAAAAAAACACACACATACACGGACACAGTTCTCAAAAAAATAATCTAAACATGGAAGTTAATCAAACTACAATCTTATATTAATTTTAGTCAAGAACGCGTATATAAATTTCATGAATTCCCGATCGTTTACATTGGGTAGTACAGATTATAGCCACAGGAAGTCGTAGATAGTAATAGCTTCTGGATTCCTTGGGGACAAATATTCTTTTGAGGAGCTACAGTAATTACTAATTTATTAGCAGCTGTCGCATATTTAGGAACGGACTTAGGTCAATGAATTTGAGGAGGATTTGCTGTTGATATCGCTACTTTAACACGAATGAATGATTTAAAAATCATTCGTTCAAAAAGAAGCTCTTAAAATATGGATGAGATGGGTTTAGAAATGAAATTTAAGCACAGAAGGATAGAACATTCTGTTTTTTTTATCTGAATTTAAAAATTACCAATGAAAAACCACCAACACTTACTATCGGTTTAAACCGGTTCAAAACGGCTATTGAGCGTAGCTGGCTAAAAATTGTTTGTGCTCGCAATGAGGCAAACCACCATCACACCTTATGAGTGGCCCCACCAGCATCTTCAGTGTTGGTTTGGTTCGGTTCAAAGCGGTTGTTTGGCGTAGTTGAAAATGGTTTGATTTCTCAATTAAGTAAACCACCATCACACTTTGTGAGTGTTCCCAACAGCATCCTTACTGTTGATATAAATCGGTCCAAATCGACTATCAAGCGTTATGATAAATTACCTCTTCTCAATTGAAAACTAAAGCTCGATTCAAAGTAAATCTGGACGCACGGTTTAATACACCACCGCGTCCCAGGTGGTTGGAACAAAAAACGTTTGACAGGCATTTGTTGATGTTTCTTTGACGAAGAATTTGTTGAAAAGTTTTTCTCGATTGCTCGACGCATCTCGAAGTAACGGATCAAGAAACCTGAGAAAAGAAAATTAATTGTGCACAAACATCTAGAGAATCCGTCGTGGTCTGCCTCAAAAATAGCAAAAGTGTTAAAATACCCAAAGTCAACTGTGTGTCTTGTAATCAAACGTTACAAGAATATTCTGAGTGTGGATAGAGCACAGCGCATCTATCATAAAAGTGGCACTAGGGACAAAGAGCTGAGGAGAAAAGTGATGAGGTACGTGAAAGGCAACCCAGGTGTCTCCATACATTATTTGGCAAAAAAATACGATTCCAATTTTTCGACCGTGCGTAACATCCTTTCAACAGAAGGATATAAGTCTTTTTGTGGCAGTAATCATCCAAATCGCTCCCTGAAACAAAATTTAGTGGCCAAAAATCGATTACTTACGAACGAGTTTTGACGAAATTTGATGGCTATATTTTAATGGATGACGAAACATGTGTCAAAATGGATTATAAACAAATCCTCGGACGAAAATTTTACATGGCAACTGGTCATGAGGATGTTTCTTCCAAGTATAAATTTGTTTTTGCTGATAAGTTTGCTCTGAAACTAATGATTTGACAAGGAATCTGCAGTTGTGGCCTATAATCCAAGGTTTTCATCACGCCTCACACAATGACATCAAAGGTTTACATTAAAGAGCGTCTGAAAAAGCGGATTTTACCCTTCATTTGGCAACACTAAACCAACGTTATGTTTTGGCCGGATCTAGACAGCTGCCACTACTCTTAGGAAGTTCTAGAATGGTATGCTGCAAACAATGTTAATTTCATCGCAAAGAGATTATTCCTCCGAATTGCCCTGAGTTCAGACCGATCGAAAAATATTGGGCAATTGTCAAGCGATAACTTCAAGGATGCGGCAAACAAGTGTCAAATGCACAACTAATGCGTTTAAAGTGGAATAAGTTCACCGGTACAGTCTAACTGTGCAGATCATGATGGCATCGATCACAAGTAAAGTGCGACAGTTCGCTCGAAACGGTGAAATGTGATATCTTGTTATATATCGTTTGAAACTTGAATAAATACCCTTTTGTTTGACCTTTTGATCAACCGTGTATATTGTTTAATTCTTGAGTTATGATCTCTTGAATGCGTCTAAATGTACTTTGAGTCGTGCTTTGTGGGTGGCCCAAAGGGCATCCTTACTGTCGGTTTAAATCAGTTCAAAGCGGCTACTAAGCGGAGTAAAACAAGTTTGATTCCCCAATAACAAAAAAACCCCAATGACACTTAGTTTGTGGCCCCATCAGCATCTTTACTGTCGATTGAAATCGCTTCTAAAAAATAAGTATACTAGGCGTCACTTGAATTCAGCGTATCGTTTACTAAAATGAACCTTTTTCTTTTTTGAAAAAAAAGACCGTGCAATATCGTGCTACTCCTTTACTGATCCGAACTAGTGTAATTGCACAGAGAACCACACATAAAGGGCGATACGGTCAAAATTTGGTCAATATCAACTTGACGTATTTCTTTCAATTTTGCATTTAAAAAACCTGAACACCCCTCATTTTGAAGGTGTGTGTGTGTAGAATGTTGCTCCTGTTTCGATTTTGGAATTCACTCTTCAGTTGTCAAAATGCCGTCCAAGCAAGAAGAGCAGCGTATCAAAAGTTTGCTCGCGCATCGCGATAATCCGAGCTACTCGCACGCAAAGTTGGCAAAATCGCTAAAAGTTGCCAAATCAACCGTTACAAATGTAATTAAAGTGTTTGGGGAACGTTTGTCGTCAACAGCCAGGAAGTCTGGATCGGGGGAAAATCGAAAACCGGAAGCCGCTGAGACGACAAAGAGAGTTGCCGGTAGTTTCAAGCGAAACCCTAACCCATCTCTCCGAGATGCCGCAAATAAGCTGGGTGTATCGTCTACAACCGTGCATCGAGCCAAAAAACGAGCCGGACTATCGACTTAAAAGAAGGTAGTGACTCCAAATCGCGATGATAAACAAAATACGACGGCCAAAGCGCGATCCCGGAGGCTGTACACGACGATGGTGACGAAGTTTGACTGCGTGGTAATGGACGACGAAACCTACGTCAAAGCCGACTACAAGCAGCTTCCGGGACAGGAGTTTTATACGGCAAAAGGAAGGGGAAAGGTAGCAGATATTTTCAAGCACACGAAACTGTCAAAGTTCACAAAGAAATACCTGGTTTGGCAAGCCATCTGTACCTGTGGCTTGAAAAGCAGCATTTTCATAGCTTCCGGGACTGTCAACCAAGAAATTTACGTGAAAGAGTGTTTGAATAAACGTCTGCTGCCTTTCCTGAAGAAACACGGTTGTTCCGTACTGTTTTGGCCGGATTTGGCAGCTTGCCATTACGGTAAAAAGGCCATGGAGTGGTACGCCGCCAACAACGTGCAGGTGGTTCCCAAGGACAAGAACCCTCCCAACACGCCAGAGCTCCGCCCAATTGAGAAATACTGGGCTATTGTCAAGCGGAACCTAAAGAAGACCAAAAAAAACTGCTAAGGGCGAGCAGCAGTTCAAGGCAAACTGGCTTTCTGCGGCGAAGAAGGTGGAAAAGGTGGCTGTACAAAATCTGATGACAGGGGTCAAACGTAAGGCCCGGCAATTCGGATTTGGAAAAGCGGAAGCCTAACTGAATATTTTTCCTGAATTTTATACTAATTGAACTTGAAAAAGAAATTTAATTTGATTTTTTAAATAAACGATTTCACCGATTTACACGCGTTTTCCCTTTACCAAATTTTGACCGTATCACCCTTTAGATGGAGCTTTGGAAGTAGCTTTACAATCTTCAATGTACAAGTTCACTAATTCTATTTATAGATTAGTACAGGCGCCGGCCACGTCCTCACGGCCTCACGGTCTTTGGGGAGGGGGGGGGGGGGTGGAAGGATGATTAGTTTGACAATCGTTGTTATTAGAGACCGTGAGCACCACTGCATCTCTACAATTGCCAAGGAAAGGATAGTTGTGTTAGTGAGGCAGGTTATTTTTAGATCATGGATGCACTGTGGTAAGTGAAGCGATCAATGAAAGCGCAGTAGACTGCTTTTTATTTTAAATCTAGTGGTGATAGAAAGAGGCAAGTGACAAATAGCAAGGAAGGGGACGGGCCTGGGATTGAACTTCCGACCATCTGCTCAGTATGCAGAACGGGTAACCACTAAGCTACCCAGCCGCGTCCCGTATCGTTTACTAAAATGAACCTTGATGCCAAACCAAAACATATCCACGGTGTAGAAAAGAATCTTCTTCCAATAACATGATCAAACAATTGGGCAAGAAAGGTTTTCATGAAATTTTTATGGTAATTTTCAATAAACTATGGCAATTCATGGAAAATTTGTGATTTTTCTATGGATTTTTTTAAATTTGTTATTGAGATTTTGGTTCTTTCTGTTGAATCAAAGCCATTTAACTATGAAATATTTTAATTTAGTTATAATAGTTGTTTCTATAGACGTTCTTATTTTTTTCGCTAGCCTTTATATGTTTTTTATTTGTGGAACGTTTATTAACGTGAAACGTAGATTAAAACTCCGAACAAATTGGTTGGTATTATTATTGTTAACATCTAAACCTCAAAAATTCCCTTTGAAATTATAGTGAAGTTAATTCAGAAGATTTTGCATTATCTTCACGTTTTTTCTGTTATTGTGGACTTATTTTTTAATCACTGAATGATTTCCGAAAAAAGAACACCATTAGGAACACAGTACACAATTGAGAGTACCGTAGAGCGGGGTGACTGCGATCAACGGGGACTTCGACCGCCAAGTCCGATATTTATTCAATTTAAAATTATCCTTCTCCAAATGCCTGAATTTAAGAGGGTTTGAACCATATATATTCAGCATTTATTAGAGTAAATAAATGCATTTTGTTTTTAGCATTTCTCTATTTGCTTCGCTATAAAAAATATTTTTGAAAAAATGCTCCTTATGGTACTTTTTACCAAGCCCAACAACAATCATATATTCAAGCAATAAAATGATTTTTAAAAAAATTGACAACCGCATTTTCAGATTACTTAAACATTCGTCTTTCTGCGCTGATCGAAAAAATATTTATTTTGTATACATAGACAAATTAATGAATTAAAAAGAAATATTTTGATCGAAAATTAAGTGCAAACGAATAAACGCGACAACCTTCTCGAAGTGTTGCACTACCTTCCAATCCGTCGAAGTGTTTGTTTTGTTTTGTTCTGTGTTGGAGAAAAGGCGTGAAACATTTATTTCGACAATTTAATGATAATCTGTACACAAAATTTAAGGTCCATAAAAAAACATGACAGAGGGGGAGGGTTTTGAAAATGGTTCATATTCGCGTGACATAATTAATGAACGTTCCCTTTGGGGAATGCTCCACCCCTGTGCTATTCGGAAGACATCTGCATCAAACAATTTGCATACAAATTTGGTGTTTTTTTATTCATATAAGCACCTCAAATGGATAAAATTGATTTTAATCGAAGTCACCCCATGAAAATTGGCCGCGGGAATAAAACAATTTTTTTAAAGTTCATCTGACATAATTAATTTTTAAAATTGCTGTGTAGTGTTATACTACAGATACTAGTACTGGTTTTAAAAATGTAAAACAAAATTTTAAAGATAATTATCATAGAAAATTTCAAGAAATAGTTCAAAAAGTGATACTGACTGAAAAGTCATACTGACACTTGTAAGAAATATCAATACATACAAAAATTAATTTCTGTCTATTTGTCGGAACCTTATAGAACCTTATACTGAACTGAACGGCCTTACATTTTGTATGCAGGAGTTTTTGGGACCGGGAAAGGTTCTTATGATAGTTTGAGACCCCTCTCCTCTCTAGGAGAGGATACATACAATTGATACAGAAGTTTCTGCATAACTCAAGAACTAATCAAGCAAATGGAACCAAATTTGTCATGTGGGGATTCTGGAGGCAAGAAATATTTCTACGGTGGTTCGAGATCCCTTTTTTTTGGTAGGGGGGAGGGGCGGAGTCATACAAATGAAATACAAATTTCAACCAATCATGAGAATTCTTCGTACTGTTATGAACAATTTTATTCAGGGGTTTTTGGGGTCGGGGAAGGTTCATATGATGGTTCGAGACTTGTTTCCCGCCTGAAAGGGTAGGAGGGCTCCCATACAAATGAAACACAAATTTCTGCATAACTCGATAAAAAATCAAGAAAATAGAATCAAATTTGGCATCTGGGGTTTGTTGAAGGCAAGAAATATTTTCACGGTGGTTAGAGACACCTCCTCTCTTTGGAGGGGGGGGGGGAGGCTCTCATACAAATGAAACACAAATTTTAACCAAACATGAGAATTATCCGTTTAGAGTCCCAACGGATCTAAATTGGAGTTTTGGGGCCGGAAAAGTTTTTTTGATGGTTCGTGACTCCTTCCCAATCTGGAATAAGGGTGGCTTCAATACAAAAAAATCACAAATTTGTGCAGTACTCGAGAACCAAGCGAGCATATCAAACCAAATTTGGCATGTGGAGGTTTTTGAAGTCAAGGAAGGTTTCCTGAATCAAATTGATGCATAACTCGAGAACTAATAAAGAAGCAAATGGAAACCAATTTGGCACGTGGAGGTTGTTGATGGCTATAAATGTGTATACGATGGTTTGAAACCCCTCCCCTCTTTATAAGTGCGGGTGGGGTGGCTCTCATACAAATGAAACACAAATTTCAACCAAACAGGAGAATTCTTCCCACTGTTATGAAAATTGGCAGGGGTTTTTGGGGCCGAGGAAGCTTTTCAAGATGGTTCGAGACTCATTTCCCATCTGGAAGGGAGGGGGGGGGGGCTCCCATACAAATGAAACACACATTTGTGAATAACTCGAGAACTAATCAAGCAGCTAGAATCAAATTTGGCATGTTTTAAGAGGCAGGATTTTTTTTTCTATACTGGTTCGAGACTCCAGGTGCTTGAATTACTCTTAGTGCTACATATGCACACGAAGTTAATCTAAGAGTGGGCAAGAGAAAATGTCGTTCAAACAGCGTAGTTTGAAGATAAATGTTTTTTCATTGAAAGGCTTCTCCACAGAAAGAAAAACCATAGTAAAGATCTGAGGATTTAATTACAAATACACACGTACGATTAATTTTGCTGAAATGACACACATTAGCAAACAAATATATTTTAACAAAACTCAGTCCCAAAACCGTTAAAACGCCAGTTTTATTGTATTTTCATTCATTTAGTTGCAAGCGTAGCAAGGCTCGCATCAGGTTCAGCTAGTTTTCAATAAATCAGAAGTTTGTTAAATATTTAATAGTTTGTTTTCCCAAATAGGAAGCTTGATATATTCCGAGAGATAATGCAAATCCTTCGAACAACGTTCCTAGATTGGAACGGTCTCTATTTCTGAAACCTGCCAATGTGAACGAAGTGACTGAAATTATAATGGCGCTGAACGAAAACAAAAACAGCGGTCCTGATAATTTCCCAGCTAGTGTCATAAAAAGTAACGCTGCTAATTTCTAATATTCTTGCTCGCCTTTTCAATCTAATACTAGAACAAGGTACCGTAAAACAGGATGACTTCGATCACGTTTTGAACTATTCCTTGAAATTTTGTATGATAATTATCTTTAAAATTTTGTTGTATATTTTAAAAACCAGTACTGGTATCTGTAGTATAACACTCCACAGAAATTTTCAAAATGTATTAGTCAGATGAACTTTAAAAAAAATGTTTAATTCCCACGGCCAATTTTCAATAATGGGATGACTTCGATCAAAATCAATTTTATCCATTTGAGGTGCTTAAATGAATAAAAAAACACCGAATTTTTATGCAAACCGTCTGATGCAGATGTCTCCCGAATAGCACAGGGGTGGAGCGTTCCTCAAAGGGAACATTCATTAATTATGTCACGCAAAAAAGGACCATTTTCAATACCAACCCCCACCCCCCCACCCCCCCCTCCCTTTTGTCATGTTTTTTAAGGACCTCAACTTTTGACCTTCTAAAGGCCATTAAATTGTCGAAATAAATGTTTCACACCTTTGACAGATTGGAAGGTAGTGCAACACTTCGAGAAGGTTGTCGCGTTTATTCGTTTGCACTTAATTTTCGATCAAAATATTTCTTTTTAATTCATTAATTTGTTTATGTTTCAATATTAATATTTTTTCGATTAGCTTAGAGAGACGAATGTTTATGTAATCTGAAAATGTGGTTGTCGATTTTTTTTTTAAATCATTTT
This sequence comes from Aedes japonicus, assembly GCA_034211315.2. Taxonomy (NCBI): domain Eukaryota; kingdom Metazoa; phylum Arthropoda; class Insecta; order Diptera; family Culicidae; genus Aedes; species Aedes japonicus. The sequence continues at coordinate 69,350 of JASCZW010001376.1, read as the reverse complement.
ATTGCTTGAATATATGATTGTTGGGCTTGGTAAAAAGTACCATAAGGAGCATTTTTTTTAAATATTTTTTTTATGGCGAAGGAAATAGAGAAATGCTAAAAACAAAATGCATTTATATACCCTAATAAATGCTGAATATATATGGTTCAAAGCTTAAAAAAATCAGGCACTTGGAGAAGGATAATTTTAAATTGAATAAATATCGGACTTGGCGGTTGATCGAAGTCACCCCGCTCTACGGAACCTATCCTGAGTTCCTTAAAATTCCTCAGGTTACTGCCGTTTTCAAATCGGGTGATGCGTCCGATTCTGATTTTCCACCAACTTCTACACAAATTTTGAAAAACTGTTGGTTAATAAGTAAATTTCATGAATCAACATCCAATTTTATTCAAATTTTAATACGGCTTTAGGAGAGGATGTAGTACATCTACAGCAATAATTGAACTTTTGAGTTCCTACTAAGTAAAATTGATAGCAATAGCGCTGTTGGTGACATCTTCCTTGATTTAAAAAAGGCATTTGATACATTGAACCATGGAATTCTTTGCATAAACTAGAATACTATGCAGTACGTGGTGTTGCAAATGATATTATTCGAAGTTACTTAATAAAAAGGTAACAGTATGTTGCTATCGAGGATTCATGGAGCTCATTTAGCACATTCAACGTTGGTGTCCTTTATGGTAGTAATATAAGACCTCTACTATTCCTCATTTACATAAATGATATTGGAAACTTGTCTTTTAAAGCAATACCTAGACTATTCATTTATTCGGCAATGATGATGATTCATGAGTACATACTTATGAGGTTTTTTAATAACAACTTATTGTCCTTAAATGTGGTGAAGACTAAATATATGTTATTCCATTCTCCGCGGAAAAAAAACCTCTCATCTGAATCTATCTATTGGAGGTAAAATAATCGAAAAAGTGGTCGAGTTCAAGTACCTTGGCTTAGTATTGGACCCCCACACTATCTTGGGGAAGTCATGTAGAGTATATCCAAAACTGTCCAATGTTCCGTGTCAAACCATTTGTTCCCCGTAATGCACTTCTTACATTTTATTTTGGATGCATACATTCACACCTACAATATCTGGTTATTGCTTGGGGCCAAGCCTGCAATTCTAAACTGAAGAAGTTAAAAGTCTTTCAAAATTGATGTTAGAAAATTATTCATTTATTACCTCGGTTATATTCTACCTTTCTAATTTATAGCCTGATCATGCAGAACATTTTACCAATACGAGGCTTGTGTGAACTACAGACCTGCTTATTTGTCTATGATGATATAAAAAATCAAAATATGCATCATAACCTAATTCTACCTTCTATAAATCTTGATCAGAACACACGATACGCAAATAATTAAACAAGAACTAGAGCAAGTAGCCTTGTTCAAATGCGAATATCATTCGATGGTCCTTCTGTATATAACATAATTCCACAGCAATTGAAATTGATCAACATTAGAACCTTATTTAAAATAAAATTAAATCAGTTTTACAGATCCAAAATCAATGCATTGTTGATCTATACCCGTGTCAACTGCCAGAAATATCTTATCAATATTATTATAAGTATAATTAATGAATTAGGGAAGATGTACCTATATTAATCTCATCACTTTGCAATTAATCCTACTTGAAATAAAACGATATAAACGTGACAGGATTAGTTAGTAATGTTTGTTGTTGTTATTTAACGTAAGCAAACATTATTTGAAAACGAAACCGATCCTTCAACTGCCCAATTGTTTGATTCATCGTAAGATGAATATAGGAACAATAAGATTAATATGGGGTCAGTTTCCCTATATTGTATCCTGGGATCCCTTAAAAGTAACTATGTTCCACTGGGTATCCCTTGTTTAGTTACCTTTTGTTTCCAATGATCATCACTTGTTACTCACACCAATCAAGTTAGTGGATTTTTTTTGTTTATGCTATATGTTTTATTTTGTTTAGTCTAGATGAGTTCACTACCAGGGCTTTTCAGTGTGGGGGAAGTGATGGGCAAATAAAAAAAAATAGTCTAGGTTTGGTTCCCGGTTTGGACTAGGCTTTTTTGTGAAGGAAAATTTGTCGACTCTCTGGGCAATGGGTATGATTTCCACACAATCATAAAAATGCACAAATGGCCTGGTATCGAAAACGCTTGATTAATAACTGTGGAAGTGCATTTAGTTCAATTCAAGTTCAATTAGTAATAAACAATAAGCTTGAAAAGCCAACTTAAAAAAAGAGTTTCATTTATTAAAATTAAGAAAACGAACTTGACTAAAATTAATTGCTAAGTCCATCGAATGCGATTGAATGATAGAAAATATTTGGCTTATATTTATAAAATGACGCAAATATCCTGAACAAATAACTGTTACAACTTCTCTAAAGTAAAGGTCTGATAAGCCCACGCAACTCTATTATTAAATAAACCACCAATATGCCGCTAATACAGCGCTTATGAACTTAATAACAGCTGCATAAATCGTATTAAAATGGATCCATCATTCAGCACGCTCGCTTCTACACCGTGCTGTTCCACTTTTTCTACCCACGGCACAACAAACTGCTTCCTAGCACTGCAATCCAAATTCCTTGAGTCCTGCACCTTGTCCCGAATTTCTCTTTATGCCCTACACCACACAGCAGCACCGAGCCAAAAAGTCCATCGAGCGTGGCAAGAGGATACAAGCAACATCACTCGGGGGGGATTATCTTGTACAACACAACTTGTTCCCGAAACACATGCACATACAAATGTAAAACATCCACTTCTGAAGTTCTTGATCAAAAACTAATACCAGCTTGCCAATTCTACACTGGCACACACTCGTCTTCACAAACCAGCTGACAATACGCGCTTGAACTCACCCTCGACAATCGATCGCAGAAATTATGCACTCCCCGGCAGACGCTAATTATTCCTGATCAATGTTTGGAGGTGTGGCCGCGGTTAAGACTCGCGGGTACAATGGGACGTCCGGTTTGTCACACTGATTCAAAACGGTGTATTTGCGAGGGCGGTATGTGTGTCAACTACACACTAAATTGAATCGCGCAAGTACGGATTCAAAACACGGATACGCTCACACACGGGCGGCACACGACGGGATGTCTTTACGGAGCAGTGTACTAAAATCAACTGACTACCAAGCTCGGTTCGATCGAAGCTCGCAGCTCGCTCAGCTCGACTCAGCCCGACCGATATCGGTGTGGTGCGGCGGTGGTGTAGGTATCGTGTATCGACCAAGAAACAACAACAACAAAAAAACAGCGGGCGTGAGAGAGCCAGGATTCAGTGCTAATATACGGCTCGCAGTGACGGCGGTGGCGGCAGCGAAGGCCTTGGTTCTGCTGCTGCTGTAGATGTTGTGTTTGGGTTTGAGTCGCTTGTCGAAAGCAAAACACCGCTATGCTTTTTACCTCCTGCGCCGCCGACGACATGATGCAAAAAAGGAAAAAATAACATTGTGAGTTTGGGCTGAGGCATTGGATTGCAATCGCGTGAGCGAGGAACGAGCGCTTGCTCGCAGTTTGGAGGCGCCTAACAAATACTCAGTTCTGAAGCGTGAGTGTACGAAAGTTTGACAAGGGCCCGAAATGAGAGAATCAAGGTGTTGTAGCACTGGCAGCAGTGAGGATGGGAGAGTTCATTCCCAGAAGGTTTCGAATTGAAAATTTACACGCTAGAGTCTGATACCGTTCTTGGGTGGGGTTGTGTTGGTATTCAAGCTAGGGTGGTGCTTTCAATGGGGCAGGTAATTCGAGTTGCACAAAAATATGGATTTTTATTTTGTTCATATAATTACAGTTGTTTTACAGATGTTTAATTTATCGTCAATTATTTCGTAGATCATGTTAAACATTTGTTTAACATCTAAGAATTTTTAATTAACTATTTTCTAACAAAAAATAAAGCTTTTTAAGTGTTTATTTATTTATTGTGATATCAATCGTTTCACAGTATTTGACAGAACATTTGAAACCAGTACATGACTACCATGAAATTGATCATTGAAAAGCTATGAATGGTCAATCTTGGAATAATACATGTGTGCGTTCCAAAACAACATAGGGAAGCGGAACCTATTCTCACCATAGTACATATATCCATCACATTCGGCAGCCATCCAATTTCAAACGTAAAAAAATGTTTAATTTCTCCAATAAATGGACACAGTAACCAAGAATATATAATCCTGTCAAAAAAAAATTGGTCTTGAATATAGATAAAAGCTACAAAAACGTTTCGGAGACTTTAATTTCGTAAAAATAATGAGCAATCAGATTTTCAACAAAATTGCTTACCTTTGCCCTACAAATTCGTCGTATTGATCTAACCGTACTAGGGAACATACTCGAGCCAGACTCCAAGTTTTCTCTTTAATTGCACTATATCCTCACACATTTTCGTTGCGTAATTGCACAAACCATAAAAATCACACTTCACTTATTACACTAGCCACACGAGAATCTACGAATACGTGATAAAATACTAGAAAACTATGGGATTAATTTTCACAATAATTTATATACGCTTGCACCTATTCTAAACCGTGTTTACAATCGACGTAATCGCTTGATGTTGCACTGCTCACATACTGTATAGCATACACATCAACGCTAGTGTGCGTTTTCAATCATTCATAGAGCATTCTATGCTCAACGCTATGGTGAGTCTTGTTGTCAATATTCTCATGGAAGAATAACAAACAAACCCTTTGATTTTGTCTTGGTTATATGCATGCTACCCAGCACACGCGAAGTGATTTCAAATGATCTACTTCATTTTTGGGTGTAGTAGTGAAGAGCGTTAGCTTGTTTGTATTTTTTTTTTTTTAAATCAGTACGATTAACATATGTACACAAATGGGATTAATGTTTTTCGTGATATTATTAATATAGGTACATAGCAGTGGCAACTTTTCCGTATTAAATTGGAAGAAAATTATCAGAATCGAATGTTTTGTGTGTTGCTAAACGATTAACGGTAAATGGACGAATAAATTGTGAATAACTTGTGTACTCAGTGTTCGGCATTTAATGAATACTCACCGATTTCCACTGGAGGTCTGCTTATTGAACTAAAGATAGGTTCCGCTTCCCTACTTCCGATTTATTGAAACAAAAAATAATCATAATTACTGAAAAGAAACTCATAGCATTATTGAAAAACAGAAAAAAAACTATTGCAACTTCGCATCCAATCGTCATCCAATTGGAATCTGCTGTCAATATTTAGTAGCAAATCCCTTATTTTCAGTAACAGCCTTGCATCGTCGAGGCATGGAGTCAATCAGGTTGTCAATAATGTTCTGAGGGATTGCTTCTTCGATACACGATCTCCCAAAGGTTCTCGATAGGGATTAGATCAGGGGACTGTGGTTGCCATTCCATAACCGTGATGTTATTATCGCTGAACCATTTTTTGACCAATTTGGCGGTGTGTTTTCGGTCGTTGTCCTGTTGAAACACCCATCTTAATAGCATATTCCATTCCGCATGAGGTAGCATAACATATCTAAGGTTGTTATTGTACATAAAGCGATCCATAGTTCCATTAATCTGATGGTTCGGACGAAGACCATTGCAGAGTGGCCACACAATCTTAATATAGAAATTCCCGCATTTTTCCCGCCTCTTTGCATTATTTCCCCGACTGTTAAGATGAGTAAATATAAATTACTCGTAGCTAAATCTCTGAGCTCCCAAACTTTTTTCAGTTTGGTTTACCACCAGACACTTTCCATTTATTTAAAATACGCATTTTTGTGCGACAGGATGAGCCAATTTTCAAGAAATGTTGTCAAATTTGACAGCTTCTTCTTGGAATGACCAATCAGTTCTAGCCAAAATTTGTCCAAACCAATTTCTTTTCTCTGGAATCCGGCAAGCAACGTCAGCAAAGCTGCCCAAATTCTTCTTTCACCATGTGTTAACACCCTTACAAACGCAATTCGCCAAACTTTAAACTCATTCGCCACCACATGAAAGATAAGTTCATTTCTGGCCTCACCTGTTACAGCCGTGTAGCCAGATCTTCTAAGGGCATCTTCAACGGTGGTTCAAATCGTGGTTTGGATTTCTTTGTTCAGACCAAACGCAAGAACATCGCTGCACCGGTGTTGTAAATTTTGTTTTATACCGGATCTATTTTGCATCATTTCAGAACCTATATAAGCTTCTAAGTTTTTTACTGAACGCACTCTTTAAAAATGTAATTTAATGAACTTCGGGGGGGATTGGGTGGAAATATCTATAGTGAACATGCCAGAAGTTGATTAAACTTGTCGGCAGTTGAACAAAATAATTGGAAGTTTCCAGATAACCATGAAGTTTGCTCGCTGTCTTTCGAGAAGAGAAATGGTGGAACTTTAGAGAAGTTATTTGAATTGCCGAAAAAATATTAACGTTTCTGGAAACTTGGTTGAATTTCCAAAAAGTTAGCTGATCATCCATGGAATAGGAACAACTTTCTGGAAATGACGGGAACTTAGAAAATCATATTTCGCTTCGCAGAAGTAGTTTGACCTTCCAGCAGGTACATGTTCTATGATAAAAAGCAGAATATCACAAATATTGAAATAATTTACGAGAAATTGAAAAAAACATCTTGGAAGCCGTGGAATTTCTGTGGAAGAGTTAGCATTTCCGAGATGTTGTTAAACCGTACAAGAACTTTTTATGATCTCCAAGATTGTGAATAGGTGGAAATTCTATGAAATTGATTAAAAAGTAGCTGGTTTCTTTATTCTCGTTTTGGTTGGCTTCGAAAAATTATCGCGTAGTAAGAGGATTCTTCTTAAAACATAAATACCCTGAACTATTGGGATGTTTTCGGAACGATTGGAAAGCTTCTCTTTCTTTCTTAGATCTCTGAAGTTCTAAGAAGCTCCCCAAACTTATGGAAAAATCCTTTGAATGTTTCCTAAACTTTTTGAATGCTCAAAAAATCCAGTTTTCTGTATATCTGGGACGTTTCCTGGAATTCTGGAAAGTTCCCCGATCTTGGGGGAAGTTTTCTGACATTCTTGGAAGATCGCAGGACTACTGAGAAATTTCCTGAATTACTGAATTTCCTGAGCATCTGGGAGTTTTTTCAAGCTTTTGGAAAGTTTTCTGAATTTCTGGGACGTTCTCTGAACGTCTGAGATGTTTGCAGACCTTTTGGAAAGTTTCCTGATCTTTGGGGGAGTTCCATGATCTTTGTGAGCATTTGCTGAAGTTCTAAGAAGTTTTTTTAATTCATGAGAAACCCTGACTTTCAAGGAAGTTTCTCGAACTCCTAAATGTTCGCTGATAATCTGATAAGTTTTCTAAACCCCCTGGAAACCTCCTGAATTTCTGGATAATTACCTGAACTTCTGTGAAGAATCCTTTACTTTTGGAAATTTCCCTGAACCCGTGGTAAGCTCCCTAACTTTGTGGACAATTCCCTGAATTTCTAGGAAACAATCGGAATTTCAGGAAAGTTGTCTGAACTTCTAGGAAGAACCCTTAATTTCTGGAAAGCTCCCCGATTTTCTGGAAAGTTCCCTGACTTTGTGGTATGTTCCTTTGACATCAGGGAGAATAGCTAAACCTCGGGAAAGTCAAAGTCAAATCTAAGAAGTATACCGAACTTCTGATAAGTTCCCTGGGTTTCTAAGTGCACTGAGTTTATAAGATTTTTTTCGAACTTTTGGGAAGTATTTTTGTCCATCAGTTTCTTCACCTTTTCCGATAATGGGGGACGTAAATACTGCGGACCGTAAGTCTTAAGGACAGATTTGCAAAAAATCCACAGGATCACCAACCCTCAAGTTTTCGTCCAGGGAACTAGCTGAGGACAAACGCAAACATCCGTTAGGCTGCAGTGCACCTATGTAACACTAAGGCCAACACATCCAGCTGCATCGCAACAGCTGGAAAAGGTCATCAGTTGACTCTAGTTGTCGCATAATGTCTAGGATCATATCCCTTGGCATGTTGAAACGTCGCAGAAAGTGCTTCTTTTCATAGGCTGGCGTGTCGCATTCTATCACTATCAGCACTATCTAATATCGTTTAAATGAGATGCATACATTCACACACTCACCTTCATCCAAACGAAAGAGCAAGTATTCCTCGTCGGCTGTAAACGACGCACTACTGACAGTAAAAATTATTTGGTCAAACCAATCCATGGCAAAAAGTGTGCGAAAAATCCTTCTGATCTCTGGATGTTGTATGATAGGTGTTGGTGGGTTTAAAACAAGAAATACTACACCGGTGCGGGGAACGCAAAATTGGTCTGTTTTAGCTGGTTCTTTTTGAGTTTGCTGATGCAAATCAACTATAAAGATGTTAAAATAGACCACCGCTGAAGATGCTCTAAGCGGTACGTTTTGAACAGGCTGAACAATGAGATCGGTGGACCGAGTAAATGACAAAAACGCTACTCAAATCATATGAAAAAGCTGTGAGTATGGTTCCTTCCATATGACAAAAGTTCCCGATGACTTTTGAAATTCGTGAATCCAAGCGTTTTCCGACGGGTCGACGTACACGGCAAATTCCATCACTTCCGATAATTTTAAACTTCGATTCATCGCTGAACAGAACACTCGACCATTTCTGCACACTCTGGAGCCTGGAGCCAGCAAACTGGAGCCTTTTCTTCTGGTTTTTCAACGACATAAGCGGTTTCTTCGAAGGGCGTCTGCAAAACAATCCGGCATCAACGGCACGTCTTTTGACTGTGCGGTCTGACGCAGACAGCTGCAACTCTTCTTTCACTTGTAGTGCAGTGCAGTGCAGTGTGGTCTTCTGCCTTTGTGCTCTACAGAAATCATTCCGGTGGAACGAAACTTCGAGCAGTCTTGAGATTTTTGATTGTTTTACTCCATATTAGGTACAGATCTCTTTTTGTGACATTCCACACCTGTAATCAATGATTTCTTTCGCAGTTCCAATCCAAGACTGTTACGGGCTTTTTTGAATTTGGACGTAAAAATATTCCAAAATATTAGAAGCAACATTATTTAATGTAAAATAAAGCAATATTTACCTTCTGGTGGCGTAAATGTCCAATATATAACCTCTTTGCTATAGTATGAAGCCAATTACATCAGTTATCAACAGATTTGATATGAAACACAACAAAATATTATAAGTTGCAATTATTTTGACGAACGCAGAATGGTACTTGTCAACAAAACACTGTCGGTGTGCTATCAGTTGTCATCTGACTACTCCGGAAATGATGTGGTATAAAATTAGAATCCTTAACCGTCAACTATAGTCACTTAAGCCGTTTTTAGTTCAGAGTACATACATATATTGAAGCATATTATCAGGATTCACTACCAGTTGCAAATGTTTTGCATGTGTTGAAGCAGGACATCATTCTATTTAAAGGAGCATTTTTGGCATAGTAATAGAAAATATCTATTTCTTAAAGAGCGAACAGGAGCATAAAAAATTAAGTTTTCTAATATTTTCGGACTGTTTATACGTTGCTCAATAACATCAGCTATGAAAGCAATCATAGCGAACTCTCTTCGCCTTTGAAGTCCTACTAAATTAATCAACAAACATCGCGACTCATATGATGATAATAGCAGACGTGTCCAACCTAATTTTCATAGAGCAAACAACACAAACTGTCTCTTAGCCGATACTATGTGGGTTACATATGGTTCTAGATATGGAGCCCAAACAACGCTACAGTATTCTACAGTTTAGGCTCAAACAAGTGACGCATGTAACAAAAACTGTATCTCCCACTTTTTTTTTACTTAATTTGTTTTTATTTCCATTCATTCGTCTTACATACTAATTTACCATTTTAAGAGTTGTAGCCCAGTGGGCTCTTCAGCTTTGTTTTAAATGTTTTATGTGTTTTATGTGTTTGAAGTTATTTATGTTTTAATTAGCTTTACAGTTCATCCCTTGGGGCATTGTTAGTTTAACTGTATCTCCCACGAAAAGACAAATAATTTAAATGTTTCAGTGTTATTTTGTTTCCTTTATTTTATTGTTTATGTGTACATATTTACATTTCGATTCTATCGCCTTTAGCTTTCAATATTGCCCTTAGTCTCTTCGGAAAGGCATTACAAGCGGCAAATAAGCTGGGTGTATCGTCTACAACCGTGCATCGAGCCAAAAAACGAGCCGGACTATCGACTTACAAGAAGGTAGTGACTCCAAATCGCGATGATAAACAAAATACGACGGCCAAAGCGCGATCCCGGAGGCTGTACACGACGATGCTGACGAAGTTTGACTGCGTGGTAATGGACGACGAAACCTACGTCAAAGCCGACTACAAGTAGCTTCCGGGACAGGAGTTTTATACGGCAAAAGGAAGGGGAAAGGTAGCAGATATTTTCAAGCACACGAAACTGTCAAAGTTCGCAAAGAAATATCTGGTTTGGCAAGCCATCTGTACCTGTGGCTTGAAAAGCAGCATTTTCATAGCTTCCGGGACTGTCAACCAAGAAATTTACGTGAAAGAGTGTTTGAATAAACGTCTGCTGCCTTTCCTGAAGAAACACGGTTGTTCCGTACTGTTTTGGCCGGATTTGGCATCTTGCCATTACGGTAAAAAGGCCATGGAGTGGTACGCCGCCAACAACGTGCAGGTGGTTCCCAAGGACAAGAACCCTCCCAACACGCCAGAGCTCCGCCCAATTGAGAAATACTGGGCTATTGTCAAGCGGAACCTAAAGAAGACCAAAAAAACTGCTAAGGACGAGCAGCAGTTCAAGGCAAACTGGCTTTCTGCGGCGAAGAAGGTGGACAAGGTGGCTGTACAAAATCTGATGGCAGGGGTCAAGCGTAAGGCCCGGCAATTCGGATTTGGAAAAGCGGAAGCCTAACTGAATATTTTTCCTGAATTTTATACTAATTGAACTTGAAAAAGAAATTTAATTTGATTTTTTAAATAAACGATTTCACCGATTTACACGCGTTTTCCCTTGACCAAATTTTGACCGTATCACCCTTTATGCCACGATATTTCGATATTTCGATACTTGATTACTGCTGCCAGACTTGTGAATAGGCACGATGAAAGCTGTTGACCACAAAGTCTTTGTTATATTCCTTTAAAATATCTATTGTTCGAGATGCACACATTAGGTTATTTATTTATAGCTCCGTTATAATTTCTTATCCTTCCTAAAAGTATTACGGAATTGAAGGGAAATCACTCACTTTAAGCCACTCAAAAGCTCTCCACGAAAGAGGGCAACCTTATGAAACAATTGAACAATTTAATGTGCCCCGAGCTTGAGTCGACTAAAGGGTGTTCCGATCAAAATTTGGGCAAACAGTAATGTGTGTGAGTCGATCAAAGTTTTTATTAATAAGTCAAGTTCTTTTTCTTTTTCAAGTTCAGTTAATCCAAAATACAGGAGAAATATTCAGCTAGGCTTCCTTTTTACCGAATGCGAATTGCCGGGTCTTTCGTTTAAAACCTGCTATAAGATTTTGTTCAGTCTCCTTGTCCACTTTATTCGCCCCAGAACAGCTTTTTGAGCCTTCTCAAGGTTCCGCTTGACGATGGCCCAATATTGTTCGATTGGGTGGAGCTCTGGCGTGTTGGTAGGTATCTTGACCTTGGGCACCACTTGAACATTGTTTGCAGCACACCACTCCATGGCCTTTTATCCGTAATGGCAAGATGCCAAATCCGGCCAAAATAGAACGGAACAATTGTGTCGCTTCAGAAAAGGCGTTGTAGACGTGTTTGTAGTCACTCGCACCTTTAATACGTTGGTAACAGTTGATTTAGCCACTTTCAACAATTTCGCCAACTTGGCATGAGAGTACTTTGGATTTTCGTCATGCACGTGCAAATTTTGATGCGTTGCTTCTCTCCGTTCGACGACATTTTGTTAACTGAAGTGCTAATCTCAAAATCAGAATAGAGGCATGATGCTACACGCACACATTTTCAAAATGAGGGGTGTGCAATTTTTTTTAATGCACGATGAAAAGAAATGCGTCAAGTTTAAGTCGACCAAATTTTGATCGAAACACCCTTTAAGATTAAACACCAAACCAAAGAGTCGCCAAAGAATGTCTTATACCGAGCAAATGTCCGATTTCCAATATTTTGCACCATAGATTCAAGCGTTCATCATCATTATTTTGTCGCACATATTGCGGCTCCATGGAAGGAAGTTGGTCATCTAGCTTTGATAGAAACCATTTATGGATTTGCCTCGTCGTTGTTATTGGTCCCGTCAGTACGACACTTTTTGCGCCCGCTTTGACGGAACGACGGATGGTTGGAAAGTCCCCCTTGAAATCGGTTTGTGTAGCCATTTAGGAGAGTACACCATGTGCAATTTTATTGAGTGTAGGAAAAATTCTCCATCGTTTTTTCAGTGCTTTCACCTCAGAAGTAGTGCCAATTTTCCTTTCCCGAAGGGGGATTTCACGGGATTAACATAGATAAACTGGCACTGGAATCAAGCTTGATCAAATTCCGATCCACTTGTTTGTGCAAAGCGATCCGAAACCAACCGAAAATAAGTACCGTATCATTACAATTTTCGTTACATTCGGGTTTTCTAGGTTACCGTCGGACCTTCCCGACCGAATTATTCACAGCTCTTCTGTTCCGATCGACCGACGGCGTTGGGCGAAGCTAGTTGGAGTCAGTGATCAATTTCCGTTGGAGTGTGATCGTGCGTGAAATGGTGATCGTTTTTACCTCTTCTATCGGATCTGAGAAATGGACTGCCTAATCATTCAATTTGTTTGACGTTTACCCCCGTCTCTTTCGTCTCGTGGTCATGATGCGGATTGTCCAATCGGCTGGCATTGGTCACCGTTGTTGCTTGATGCTCTCGATGTGCTATGCTGTGTGTATGTCGCCTGCCACTGATGATGGTAATGACGATGGGCAACGACAATGGAAAGTACAACGAATTCGAACGCGAGGGAAAGTTGAATGCGAATCGGAAGAAATGCATTCGGAGAATGATTTTCCTCGGGTAATTGATGTTTACCGACGAATGACTCTTTTGCTGAAGCAAGTGTACGACACGGGGGGTGTATGAATTAATGGCAACATGTTGATGTTTGCTTTGGCAGTTCAATGAACGGTGCATAGCTCAGTCGAACGTCGTAGAAACTCAGTTTTTGTAGGAACATATTTGTTAGAAGCTAATCGAGATACGTCCACACTCAAACAGTTCTAAATGGATGCTGTGCAAAAGGTGATGACGTAACGAAATTTCCAAACTCTTATTGAACCACCAGCTTTTAATTCTACAAGGAAGGAATATGCTGGTGGTTTCTCGTTGAGAATTGATAAGCATATGCCTCCCAAAAAGGATTGAATTTCGCCAGAAATGGATCTCCAGTATTTTGGAGATCTCTGCTAGCCGAAAACCAGTTTCATGTTCAGAGACCGTCTTATTTACTTGTTTAAAATTACGCTTGGTTAGCTCTGTATCCCTCGTCCCCCCTCAACCCCTGGGAACGTCCCAGGGTCACAATCTGGTTTGGCACAGCATTTCGGCCGGTCACTATCAATTTCACTTTTCTTTCCCTCGACGAACATCGTAACCATGTGCTGATTTATCTCACATTTTGGTTCGTATGTTTAAAACTGGCCACACCATCGGCTGCTTTTTAGTCGAAGACGGCGATCTTTGATGAATGATGAATCGTGGAAGTAAAATTGATTTATTGTTTCTGAAGCGGGGTGTGAATTAACGCATGCTATTGTTAGCTTTTCTTCCTCCCTTTCGCGTCGCCCTGCAGTCGAGCTGTTAGAAATGTTTATTTTGTAAATTAGTGTCCCGCCAGTAGTGCAGGGATCGAGGTTTCGTAATTCGATAGCATGAATAATTTATCTGCTACGTTTCTGTTTCGATCGCTTCGGAGATCCCATCGCAGTTGATTGGTGAAGCGTGGTCGTGTTATATCGAGATAATCTGATTTGAGATTTTGATTATTTGATTGACAGCTAGGTTGGATAGGAATACCTGTAGACTTTGATTGGCCCCTGTAAAAGAAAGTGATTAACTGAACCATGACCTGCCGAAAATGCGTCTTCGTTAGTTATCAAAAAGTCGTTTCATCGAAATGAGATTTTGTAAACTGAACCTATCCATCGTGGATTATACGAAACATCCGTACTGCTTCCATTTGACGAAATAAGATTATCGAATCAAAGTTTGTACATGTCTTTTTGTTTGATAAATGAGACTTCACACCAACTTACATTTATGTTAAACTAGCTGAACCCGGTGCGAGCGCTGGTACGCTTGCAACGGAATAAATGAAAACTCAATAGAAATGGCGCGTTTATAGTTTATAGTTCTATCAGAACATGCTTGTTATCCGAGAAATACACGTTTCGTGTTGTATTTGTCATTAAAAGTCTCATATTCTACAGGGGGAGGGGTCTCAAACCACCATACACACATTGCCTTCGAAAACCCCCACATGCCGAATTTGGTTCCATTTGCTTCATGAGTTCTCGAGTTATTCAGAAATTTGTTTTTCATTTGTATGAGAGCCTCTCCCCCTCTCTTTCAGAAGGGGAAGGGGTATCGAACCATTATAGGAACATATCTTGTCTTTAAAATCCTCCACATGCCAAATTTGGTTCCATTTGCTTCATTAGTTGTTGAGTTATGTATAAATATGTGTGTAATTTGTATGAGAGTCCCCCCCTCCTTCCAGAGGGGTCTCGAAGCATTATAAGAACCTTTCCCGGTAACAAAAACCCCTGCATACAAATTTTCACGCCGATCGATTCAGTAGTTTCCGAGTTTAAGGGTCATTCAGACAGACAGACAGACAGAGAAAATTGTCGGGTTTGCGGACGACGTTGTGCTCCTAGTGGTCGGCGAATCTCGAGAGGAAGTAGAAGTACTCGCCACGGAAGCAATAGATACTGTGGAAGACTGGATGCGTGAGAAGAAACTGGCGTTAGCTCATCACAAGACCGAGATGGTACTGATAAGTAACCGGAAAGCAAGGCAGCAGGCGAGACTCTCGGTCGGCGAGTGTATCATCGACTCTAAGCGAGAAGTCAGACACCTGGGAGTGATGATAGATGATCGGCTAAACTTTAATAGCAACGTAGACT
The DNA here is from genome assembly GCA_034211315.2 of Aedes japonicus. NCBI lineage: Eukaryota > Metazoa > Arthropoda > Insecta > Diptera > Culicidae > Aedes > Aedes japonicus. The sequence goes on along the minus strand of JASCZW010001376.1, from coordinate 54,261 downwards.
ACGCATGTGAAAGGGCCGCAGAGATAATCTCGGCATTATCTCGGATCATGCCCAACAATTCAGCGATCAGCAGCAGTAAGAAGCGATTACTGGCGAGTGTGTACATCAGTGCTCAGATACGCGGGACATGTGTGGGTGACGGCACTGCAGACGAAAAGGAACCGATCTCGGCTTAACAACACGTTTAGGCTGATGCCCATGCGGGTGGCTAATGCGTATCGTCAGAGGCAGTCTATGTTATAGCTGGAACGATCCCCATAAACCTTCTACTAGAAGAAGATAGCGAGTGCTATAGAGACCGAGGCACAAGAGATGTCCGAAGAACTGCCCGAGCTAACACCTTAAGAAACTGGCAGCAGCAGTGGGACAACGCTGATAACGGCATCTGGACGCACCGGCTAATTCCATACCTGCCGAGGTGGGTGAACAGACCACACGGTGATGTAAATTTCCGCATGGCGCAGTTTCTGTCCGGTCATGGCTGTTTCAAGAAGTATCTGAACAGGTTCGGCCACGCGAGATCCCCGCCCTGCACCGCGTGTGTTATGCAGAGGAAACGCCTGAGCACGTTGTCTTAGAATGTCCGCGGTTCGAGAACGTGCGAAACAGCATGAGATCCATCGTCGGTGACGATGTAAACGTGGACAACATTGTTCAAAAAATGTGTGCTGACGAAGAAAACTGGGACGCCGTGAACAGAACAGTCGTTGAGATTATGTCGCATTGCAACGAAGTTGACGAGAGGAGCAGCGACAAGTAACGTAGCAGTACAGGTTTTGAGTCGATGACCGACCTGGATACTCGCCAGCATGTGTATGAGAGAAGAAAAAGTGCGCCATCGGGCACGACCGGAGTAGGCTGAATCCACCGCCGGGGACTAGACCGAGCGCCACGTATCAGCGGGAAACGATTGCGGGAGAACTTTCGTCGTCGGGAAATTCTCCGTCGGAGTAGGCTAGGTCCACTGCCGGGGACTAGTCGGAGTAGATCGTGAAGAAGCACCGGTAATTGATCGTCGGGGCGCCTGTGGACTGGAAGTCATCCTCCAACCGGAGCCGCAGGACCGACCTAGACATCTGCCCGGATTGCATCGGTTTCGGAAGAACTTCCACCACCGGGGAACTCTTCGTCGGAGTAGGATGGATCCACCGTCGGGGACTATTCTGAGTAGTCCGTAGCGAGTCACCGACATGAGTCGTCGGGGCACCAGGGAACCGGAATCGCTGGACCGACCTCGACACTACCGGACAACATTGAAGCAAGCATATCGCGTTCGTTAAAGGTTTCGGGAGATATTCTTTCGTCGGGGAACCCTCCGCCGGAGTAGGCTATCTCCACCGTCGGGGAGTATGCCGAGTAGCACCGATTGTGACAAACCGCCAGTTCAGGGTCGTCGGGGTGCCAGTGAACCGGAAGTCACCCTCCAATCGGAACCGCTGGACCGACCTCGGCATCCAACTGGTCAACAAGAAGAGTAGTACATCTACAACCGGAGTGCGCAGCAGCAGAAGTTTTATGGTGATGAGATCAGCGAACTATCGCGACTAGCTAGGCCTGGCAACAAGAGAAGTGCATGAGCACAGCCTCCTTCCGAAGTAGTCACTTCCAGTGGAATCCGGGGGATACAGGCAACGTCAGACTCTTGGTGGAGTTTAGAGGAGTAGGGTTCAGAGTCATCTTCTCTGTTCAGAGTCCCTAACTCTGGCACACGATGGACGAATTCGGTAGCTGGAGTCGGGCTACCGAACGTGTGCTGGGTCGGCGTAAAAGCTTTACCACCAAGTAAAAAAAAAAACAGACAGACAGATAGACACGCCACCCAGGAGTGCCAACCGGCACATTAGGATCAAAGACAGTGAGATCCTAAATTACAGCATACTGGTCATAGCATCGAATAAGGATACGACATGGACTAACGGGTTCGACTTGACGCTCTCGGCTGGTAGTCGGGCTATTCTGCATCCTCAGTATGGAGAGTGACACCGTCCAGAAATGGCAAGTGGGCTAATGGTGTGGCTGCCCTCGTCCCGGTTAAACCATGGAAGGCCTCCGAATACGTTCGAAGCTTGTCACCTTAAGTGGTGGGTCAGATGTTACATTCCTGACTTACGCCGATCCGGCTCCGAAAACGGTCCCCGTGAAGGACCGTGTCAACCCTAGCATGACCTCCCTGATTCAAAGATAACCATGGGATCACGATAGGCGACTATGTACAACATGTGGAGTTAGCGTTTCGGAGGGGGGACCCACCAAAATTTAGGACAACAGAGGAAAAAACAAGAGATGAAAAATAAAAAAAACAAAAAAAAATTAAACGACGATGGCAAAAAGCCAGACAACGTAGACGGAGGTGCGAGAGTGTTCAAAAAAAGCGGAAAACTACAGGGGTCACGTGTGCCGAATTCGGAGACCACTGGAAGTACCAGCAGTAGCAAGTGGCAGGGGTTCGTGACCCAGCTGTTTACCCCGCAACGCAACAGTTGCACAACTCGAGAGAATAGTGTTGGGAAGAGAGACGCAATGGAGGTAGTCAGAAACCGGATCGACGAAGTCTATGACTATGTAAAGGACAGGCGTAAAGTCCACAAGGAAATAAAAGAGATGGTGACGCGTGTCAAATCGGGCGTGATTGCAGCCGAACGCGAACAGGACGCACTGAGGTTGAGAGCAAGGATTGCCGAAAAGGTTCTTGAGGACAACGAAAAGGCAACGATTTATGCACTACAGACGCCGAAGGAACCCCAGAATCCATGCTCCGAGAAGAGGAAAAGGGACTCACCAGGAGATGAGGAGGGGCTGAAAAAGCTCAAAAACGACGAGGAGAAAGGTGAAGGCAGTAAATGGCGCACTATTGGCAATTCGGAATACAAAAAAAAAGAAAAACCAGCAGCAAGTGAAAGCTTCAGAAGAGAAGAAGAAGCAGATGCCTAGGCCTCGTCGGGAGCGAAGTAAGGGCCGAAGTTGAGGTAAAAAGCGGAACGACGTACGCTGAACTCCTCCGAAAAGTGAGAACTGGTCCGGAGTTGAAGGACCTAGGGGAGCAGGTGGTGAAAACTAGGCGCACCCAGAAAGATGAGATGCTATTCGAGCTGAAGAAGGATCCTGCCATCAAGAGCACGGCCTTCAACACGCTCGTCGAAAAGTTTCTTGGTGTGGAGGCGATAGTTAGAGCTCTCTCACAGGAGACAGTAAGCGAGTGCAAGGATCTTGACGAGAACACAACAGAAGACGAGCTGAGTAGGGCGCTGAAGGGGCACTGCGATCTTGGAGATGCACCAATGACAATCCGGTTGAGGAAGGCGTACGGTGGCACACAGACCGCGGCGATACGGCTGCCGACAGCTACAGCCAACAAGCTGATTTTGGTGGTCGGTGTGCTCACTGAGAGTCGTCCCTCGAGTTCCAAAGGAATTGGAGAGATGCTTTAAGTGCATGGGTTTTGTTTACCAGGCGAGGAACTGCAAAAGTCCTGACAGATCTGATCTGTGCAGGAAATGCGGACAGAAGAGTCATTTTGCAAGAGACAGCACAAAGCAACCGAGATGCATGCTTTACAAAAAGGAGGACGGAAACGACCACATGACGGGTGGCTACAGGTGCCCTGTATATAAAAAGGCGACAGCAGGTCGGCAGTAATAAAGGTAACCCAAATAAACCTTAATCATTGCGACATTGCTTAGCAACTGTTGTGGCAGGCAACAACAGAAACAAAGTGTGACTTAGCAATCATTGCGGAGCCATGTCGTGTTCCTCCCGATAACGGAAACTGGGTAGCAGATATAGCGCCGATGGCTGCGCTACAAGTGATGGGCAGATTCCCCATCCAGGAAGTAGTGTCCAGTTCATGTGAAGGGTTCGTGATCGCTAAAATCAACGGGATCTTTGTATGCAGCTGCTATGCACCCCAAGGTAAACCATGGAGCAGTTCCACCAGATGCTGGATGCACTGCTTGAAAAGCTCATCGGAGAAGACCAAATGTATCAACGCAGCCTGCTAGAAGCCTTGGACATCGAATGTAGGTTCCGCCAGCACTTTTCGCAGGAGCGGTCGTGAACCCGTCATCGATGTTACCTTCTATAGTCCGTCGCTGATGACAAATATGAACTGAAGAGTGTGTGAGGAGTATACCCATAGCGACATCTGGCGATTCGGTACAGCATCGGCCAGCGAAATCATGTCTCAATACGAAAGAGAAATAGTTGCGAGCAGAAGTGGAAGACAAAGGTCTTCGACGAGCAACTCTTTGTTGAGGCACTTCGGTTCGACAACGAACTCATGCCGAGGAACAAGCGGCGCCCAGCAACTCATCATCCTTCGCGCTAGTTGTCTCTGAGCCAGAAGACGTGTCCAGAGAGCAAAAACCGCAGTAGACAGAGAGGTGTATAGGTGCTTCGAGCGGCCAGGACCGAATTAAAACGTGAGATAAGACTGAGCAAGACGAACGACTACAAGGAGCTGTGCCGAGCCGCTGATATTAACCCCTGGGGCGGCGCGTATCTTATTGTTATGGCGAAGATTAAAGGCCCAACAACGGCTGCAGAGCTATGTCCAGCAAAACTGAATATCACACAGGAGCCAACGACGTGACCACGTACACCTTACAGCGAGGAAATAAGAAGTAATGTTGAGGGCATGCAAGTCTCGAACGAGGAGCTCGGGGCAGTCGCGAAAGGGCTTAAGGTGAAGGTACCCGGACCGGATGGAATCTCCAACGTAGCTCTGAAAGTGGCGATTCAGGCATTCCCGGAAATGTTCAGGAATGTGCTACAGAAATGTCTAGAGGAAGGCCATTTCCCAGACAGGTGGAAAATACAGAAATAAGTATTGCTGCCAAAGCCAGGTAAGCCTCCGGGGGATCCAACATCGTATAGGCCAATATGCCTGTTGGATACTCTCGAGAATCTCCTGGAGAGAATCATTCTCAACGGGCTGGCGAAATTTACCGAAAGCGAGCACGGGCTATCGACGATGCAATTCTGTTTCCGGAAAGGGAAGTCTACGGTGGATGCAGTTCGGACAGTGGTTGAGACTGCCGTAAAGGCGTCCAAACGGAAGGCGATCGATATTGTGCTGTTACAACGATCGACGTTAAGAACACCTTTAATAGTGCAAGTTGGGAGGCTATTACAAAGTCGCTGCACAGAATGAGGGTCCCTGATTACCTGTACATAATTCTGAAGAGTTATTTTCAGAACCGGGCGCTGATCTATGAGACCTCCAGGGGCGGAAATCGGTGAACATCATGGCAAGAGTTCCCCAAGGTTCCATCCTTGGCCCAACACTGGAACGGGGTGTACAACGATGTGCTGACGCCGAAACTTCCCAAAGGCGTAGTGATCGTTGGGTTTGCAGATGAAATCGTATTATCAGTGAGAGATTTTCTAATCATTTTCCGGCTAAAAATGGTCCATCGTGTACTTTTTCCCACGATCTTTGTTCGCTTGAATGAAATGTACAATGCGCGCCAGCAGGACTTCCTGTTTCGAAGGGATTTAAATTTTGTGACAGCCCTGATAATGGCTTTAGTGAGTTTAAAGGGACGGATTGGCATAGTACGTAATATGTGAATTACAGTACTGGACCAAATAAAGTACGCACCTGATGTATTTAAGTTCAAATCGCTATAACTTTTTCAGCATTAGATATTTCAATACAGTTCATATGGATAAAATGTAGTACTTTTAAATTATAAAATTAATTTAATGTGCATCATTATATTGCACATATTTTTAATAGTTTGATAAAATGCCTGCACGAGGTGCTTTTCAGCTGGACAAAATAAAGTACGCACTACTACAACCACAACTGTGCATCTTGGCGTACAGTGTGTGAATGTTTTCCTACCCCTCGAACTGCATAGAAACGTAAAAAAAAACTTGTTTGTTGTTAATGTATCACATCAAGTGCGTTTAAATCCGAGAAGATGGGGAAAAAACAAATTTCTCTAGATATCCGCAAACTCATCATTAAAACCCGTCAAGAGGGCCTTTCAAACAGAGAAATCGCTCGGATATATGAACTAAGTGAGGCAGAAGTGCGAAAAATACAAAGAAGTCCGAGGATCTTAGATGTGTAGCAAACAGATCAGGTAGAGGAAGGAAAGCGAAAACAACAACCAATGATGATCGCCGAATTGACAGCGAAGTGATAAAAAACCCGTCGATCACCAGCCGTGTAATCTAGGAAAACGTTAACTTGAGCATATCCGATCGAACTGTGCGCAGAATACTCCATGAAACGGGTTATAAACACAGCTTTGCCCAACGCCTCTTTGATACGCAAAGTTAGCAGGTTTGTTTGTTTTGCTGTTATCATTTTGTTACCGGCGGGTAACATTAGTTTGTTTAAAATTTGTAAATATTGATGTGGAGAGTAGGGGAACCGATTGTTCAGCTATAAACGATCAATTCAAAATGTTGCGGAACGGTGTGTGGACCATGAGCGGGCAACACACGTTTCGGTGACGAACGCCAACGATGATCGTGAACGGAGGAAGCTAACCGCAACGCCACTATGAGTGCTTGGGAGACCATGAGTTACCACGGGTACGAATAAGTTCGATGGGCTGACGAGAGAGAGTTAGTTGGTTCAATTCAGTTACTAAAGACGGGCGTGTAAATTCGCGTAAATTAACCGCCATTCTGTTAATTCGATTGAACCGACACCTCATCCGACTCCATGTGGTCATTCCGGCCGTCAACCCAGTGTACTCAGACCGCCATTCCGGCCACCACGCGAGTTACAACTTCAAACGCCACGTCAGACGCCATACCAACTCCGGTCTAGCCACCACGCGGGTCCGGCCATAGTGTCGTACATTAAACCAGCTGCCCTTTCGACCGGAAACCCGGTGTCACCTCAACCAACACCCCGGCCACCACGGTCGTTACCACTACAACCGCCACCCGACCGCCACGTCAGACGCTTGACATCCTCGTTGAGATTCCGGCCATTTCTCCAGTTTAGCCGCCACGTCATCCGTCGTGCGCGTCGTTTTTCCGGCCAATAATTCAGGTGCCATTCCAACCGTCAACCCGGTGTCGCTCTAATCGCGACTCAGGCCCCCACGGCAGTTTTCATTACAATCACTACGGCAGTTACCATTACAATCACCACGTCAGACGCCATTCCAACCCGCAGACTGGCAACCACATTATCCGCCATACACATCGCCATTCCGGTCGTCACTCTGTCCGACCCCTTCAGCCATAACGCAGGCACCATCCAGCCAGCACCACGTTGCACCCCGCCAACTTCAACAACTATCTCGGTATTGCTCTACACTGCCACTGCCGCTTCGTTTGGAACAATAAACAAGGTAAACAAACCCATTCATATTATTTAGGACTCCCACATCCGAAAAACCTGTCTTGCCATAACGCCCTGAGACCCGGAACAAAAGAGGCCTTGAGTGCCCACCCCAGGAGTTGCCGTTGGCTTAAGACCAGCAGTTCGGGGCTTAGGCCGGTTTCCATCTGGAACTGAGTAGTTCCGGGAATAAAAAGCAGTCTTATAATTTATTTAAGACTAATTATGACTCCTGTAGGTTTGATCCTACAGGAGTCTGGACAAACGTCCAGACTTCTGGAAACAGCTAGCTCTGTGGTCGTAAACAGAGGGCACGAGTTTGGACAAGACCTGAAGAGATGCTTGCAGATAAAACTGGGCAAAAAAACAGTGAAGCAAGCAGGTGGCAATATCATGCTGGGGGTGCTTTGAGTGGTCTGGTATTGGAAATCCTGTCAAATCAGATGGAATAATGATACCCGGATCTTACGTCAGCATTCTAAAAAAAATGTAAAGGAGTCGGCACGTAAAGCTGGTTTGCAGAATAAGTTTATTTTTCAACAAGATAACGACCCCAAGCACACCGCCCACAAAACCACTGCCTACTTCCGTGCTTCACGTATAAAACTGTTGGAATGGTCACCTCAAAACCCGGACTTGATCCTTTCGGAAATTTGTGGTCTATTCTGGATCAAAACGTTGACAAAGGAGACGTGACCAGCCGTGACAAACTATTCTTCAAAAAGGCCTCTGGAAAAGGCCTGGATGAATTTAAACCCTCAACACATCCGAAATCTCGTCGAAAGTATGCCACGACGCTTGCAAGCCGATATTGAGGCACGAAGTGCTCATACTAGGTATTGATTTTAGCAATAAGTTAGCAATAGAAGTCAATTTTGGTTTGACCAAAATCTTCGCTCCATACAAAATTACAAAAAAAAAAATGAATGGAGAAAGGTCTACGAGGGGGAGGGGGGTCTAAGATTTTCTAAAATGAGTCTACGTGGTTTATGAACAGGCTCATATCGAAATGTCATCTTTCATAGTTGCTGGATAATATGATAAGTTTTGAAAATATGGAAGGTGCGTACTTTATTTTGTCCAGTACTGTTATTTACGTTATTTACGTCTTTAACTCAGCAGGCCATGAAGAAAGCACGTACTGTTGGAAGCTTGTTTTGGTGCGTGGTTTGGTCTAGCTCAATTTTATCCTATATGATAGCTCTCAATGATAATCCGTGGAAACAGAAACACAGAAATTGTGCTTGCAAAAATAATGACAACGCCAAAAACACGCATTAGTAGAGAAAACATTCCACCGACCGAAACTCGCCACAATAACCATGCCACATAATTTCATCTTCCGAAACATTTCCATAAGCCCTCAAGTTATTAGAGGTGCGCAGGAGACAAAAACAGCGCTAGCCTTAATCACCGCCACAGAGTTTATTCCCCCCTCCTGACCGCGCTGCGCTGCCCAGAGGGCTGAAGAGTGTTTTTTTTATTTTTATTTTCGCTTTCTTTTATTTATTCACCCTAACGAGTCCCCACCGCTAACCGTTGACCGTGGCCGTGCACCAGCGACCGCAAGCATGGGGGCGTGTAAAAGTGTGCCCTAATGCGCTGGGCACTGAAATAAATACGACCGTGTACCACCCCAGACCCCTTCAAACCATGCATGGACATGACACGGCGCGGCGGAGGACGTTTCTTCTGCCATTTATTAATGTGACCCGCGGGTGGATATGTATGTATGCGGAAAGAAAGACTAGTTACCGGCATTTAAACAATTAGAGAAATTACTTGCAGTGGTGGCCGTTTGTTGAGCAGCTCGCTTTCCTAGCCCCGGTGGTTGGTTTGGAACCGATGAAGGTACATGAACACGAGCCATACCATTATTAGTGCCGGTCAGCGCTATTAAAATAAAACAAGGCTCGTTTTAAGTACAATGACATATTGCGCGCATTATGTAGACGACAGTTCATTAGTTGAAGAGCGTAGGTTTTGGATGATTTCATTACGGGTATATTGTACGTACTCAAGTAGTGTGTTGTTTGGAAAACGCAATGTAATTTATCGAAAAAAGAAAAACTTTGGTGTTATTTTTATAGAACCAATTATAGGAAACAGCTATCGGGAAGCAAAAATAAACTTATTTAGTGGGCGAAACTAGTTCACATTAATAATCCATTTTTTTTTTACCACCGTTGCTCATTTTTTGCCGAATGCTCCTTGCGGTCACCGGAGCATGGAGAAATTAACCGTTTCGACGTTATGGAGGCGTTCGTTTTATTTTTAAAACTGGCTTTCGAGAACCTCGGCTGTGGTCGGTGGCTGTGATCTTTGGCTTTACAGTGTTTGGGCACAAACAAGACCGGAGGGGTGGAGGCATTTTGTTTTAGCGATGCAGCATTTTGCGAACAACTGGACCGTGAGTTCCATCGGTAGCCATGTGTGTAAGTGTGCTTGACCTTTAGTGTATCCGTTACAACTGACCATCGTCGTTGTCATGCCGAGAAAATTTACGGGATCGTCTGTTTTCTCTTGCGTTCGGATGAAGAATGATCAATTGGCCAAGAAAGATGCGCTTATCTGAAGTCGAGCAGTGAAAATAACATGTGTTATGGGGGAGAACTAATCCGCTATCTACCTCATGGTTCATGATGAATGTTGTAATTTAAATGCGATATTGTAATTACTAGTAATATCTTGTGAACACCACATTAAAAAAAATAGATTTGAGCTGTTGATTTCAAAATATTTCATGTGAACAAACCTTCATAAGATCTGTATCCGCAATAATCCGGACACCTCAAAACATGAATAAGACATACATTTCGCATTATATTTCCGTCGTAGTTGTTCAGAAATCGTAGAAGCCGTCTTTGTCCAAATTTGCTGGAAGTGTTTGATGTCTTTGATTCCTTGCTTCTTTTCAGAAAGCTTCCGCTTCATCAGAGCCCAATATCTCTCGATTGGTCGTCGCTCTGGGCAATTTGGCGGGTTTGAGGTTTTTGGTACAATGTTCACTTGATTTGCATGGTACCACTCCATCACCGTTTTGCATAGTGGCATGATGCAAAATCGGGCCAGAATGAAGGTTATTCTTTGTGACTTTTGATGAAGAGTAGCAATCGCTTCTGCTGACAAACTTTCTGATAGATCTCCTTGTTGATTGTGCCTGAAGTGACGAAAGATGTACTCTTTTTGCCACACGTGCAAATTGCTTTCCAAACAAGGTATTTTTTGGGAAATTTCGATCTCTTCTTCGTTCTGAAATGCTCAGCTGTAGCATCTCTGGCCATAGCAGAATGAAAAGCCAGCCCTGGAAGCTGCTCGAAATCGCCCAGGACATAAGTTTCATCGTCCATAACAACGCATGAAAATTTCGGCAAATATTCGCAGTACAAACGTCGAGCCAGTGATTTTGCTACCAAGTTCTGTTTGTCGTTCCGCTTTGGAACTGTTTTTACTTTATAAGACTTAAGTCTCAAACGTTGTTTTGACTTTTGGACAAAACCAGGCGACATTCCTATTTTACGAGCCACCGTTCGAATGGAGAGATTTGGGTTTTTCGTAAATATCCTTTTCACCTTTCGGTCCATGACAGGATCAGCGCGTCCACTGTTTTTGTCACTTCTCGGTTTCTTCTCCACTGTTTTTTTTTTGTAAACATCAATCATAGTCTTTTTCGTCATAGACTCTCACCTATACCACAGTGAAATTTTTCATTCCTACTGTAACGTTGGGCGTTGTATAATATTTTTTGGTTCAGGTTCATTCGCTTGAATTATTAAGAACTATTATGAGTTAGGTTAAATTAGGTTTGAAAAGATTTGAATCATATGCCAAATGTAAATATTGATAAAATAGGTTAGGTTAGACTCGCTACAAATTTATGTTGCATGTCGACTGGTTTGGCTATAAAAATAAGAAATGCAACAATGGCTCCAAACCATGAAATAACCATCTTGACGAAACAAGGAGAAAAGCCAAAAGGAATCTTCATTCGCCATGCAGATTGTTTGCTGGCGCTTTCATTAAGCATAAGAGATAATTGATTGACTTCTTAGACTTTAGACCTTAGACTTTTTAGCGACATCTCGAATTGACATGTTTGGACGGTTCTTGAATTGTTGTACGACTTTCCTGGTTATTATGTCGCATCGGACCACTTTGACAGCGCTTCACTCCCTTCCTTCCTTTGGACACTCAGACGCTCTTGAAGGTTCTTATGCACGACTCAGTTGTATTTGCAATTCCAAGCCTTTTAGCAATCCACCGGTGCGGACGCCCCTGGATTTTGATTGTGAGTGCACAAAATTTTCTCACGGACAATTTCTTGTTTCGACGACATGGCTGGAACTACTGAACGTATAACTATGAAACTTGGCAGATGTAAATAATACACTATGGATAAGATCTACTCAAATTTCTAGGTTTTTTACTCATACGATTCAAAAGTTACAGAAGATTTTCTGTGTGCCATTTTTATCGAATACACCCTTTACGCATAACACGCGTCGTCATAACACGTCATAACACGAAATCGTCGGAAGCCTTTAGTTGGAAATCATGAACGAACTGAAAACCGAATTACGGAACAACTTAACTGCAGCTTATCAACTCCAACTCATGAATGCCGAGGTCTTCAAAGCGCACCTAAAATACTAATGTTTCTGTTTGTCGTCGACTTTTCGGCAGAACAGAATTGAAAACGCCTCCACAGGAGCCTCTCATGTGTGGCTCAGCAGAGTCAGTTTCCCCATCACTCGGCAATTTGGTGGCCGTAAATCAAGCTTCGAGCCGAAAGTTTTTGCTGTACCTGTCACGAATTTTCCGCGATGTAACGGTCGAGAAGGTGCGAGCTTTAGCAACGGAAAGAACGTCAGCTCTATATCTTTCATCTTCTTAAGAATTGGACTGAATGCAGATCTGAAGCAAAAAGCTCTCTCATCATCAATGTGGCCGAAAGGTATCTATTTCCGGGAATTTAAGGATAGCAGATCAGCCACAAATGTTTGGAAACCTTCTCAAACTCCGACTCTTGCTTCACTTGGAAGCTGTACGTCCCGAAATGTTCAGTCGGCGTCGGAAGATGGCGCCATGGAGGACGAATAACTAAACTGCGACGCGCAGAAAACAGTACCATGGAGAACTCTTCTCAGTGCGACACAGTCCCGCCTTTTGCTGTCGTCGTTCATCGTAGTCGCCGCGGTCCTGATGCCGCCTCTGACGAAGAGGTTCTCCAAGCTGCGAATTCAGGCAAGTACCCACAATTTGTAGAGCGTACTCTTCCTGATGAATCTTCCGATTCATCAACCTTCTTTTTGTTTTTCACGTCACAAAGCAGTATGGAAGCCCTGGACCCTCCTAGCTCAGCTGTGCCCACTGCCAGTTTCAATGATGTTATATCTGCTAGTTCCAACCGTCAAAGTCGTCCCGGCCCTGTGATGGGGACAAACTGCCATCTATAGCAAGTATCCTACATCTAATGACGTTGCTCGGGCTGATGCTGCCTCTTCTTTCAGATCGCTGGCTGTCGAATCCTCTGCCCTCTCATTGACAGCCCTTCTGAACTACCAGAACGTAGGTGGTATCAACAGTTCGCTCACCGAGTACCAGTTGGCATGTAGTGACGCATGCTACGATGTTCACGTTTTCGCTTGTGGCTTAATAGCAACAAGAAATCTGGTGGTGGAGTTCTTCTTGCCGCACGCTCAAAATTCAGATCTCGACTTCTGAAGCCTCTCGAAGATTCAACGGTTGAACATCTTTGGATGGCGATATCGTGTTAGCGACAACAGCCTCATCAAAAAGCACGCTCTTTCTTTGGATTGGATCGTGGCATAATTGGGATCCAGCGACAAGGTCGTTATCGTGGGAGATTTTAACCTCAGCACGATTTCATGGCATATCGATACTAACGACTTCCGCTATCCAGGCAATTCCTGTTCGTTATTCAGACCGGCTTCTCAAAACTTGGTTGATGCTTATTCTTCCGCCATACGCAACTTAATGGAATTCCGAACGCGAATAACCGTTTGCTGGATCTATGTTTCATTAGCGAAGAATTTGGTCAAAGATGTTCCGTTATTCAGACTCCTCTCTGCCTCTGACACTGGAGTTGAATCCTAAGTACAGCTTCCATGACAACATTGAAAAAGTTTATTATGACTTCTCCCATGCCGATTTCGAGGAAATGAATAACTTTCTTGCCGGCGTGAATTGGAACAGGATCCTTGCAAATGCGGATGCGAATTTTGACTATGTGTAGTATTTTTCTGTACGTCGTTGATCAATTCGTGCCTTAGAAACTCATCCGTAAGCTTCCGACCTCAAACATTTAAAATGAGTTAAAAGGGCTGCCTTGAGGAAGCAGCAAATCTCACACCAATTCTACAAAGAATAACTACGCACAAGCCAACGACGATTACAAACACCTCAATAACAGCTTGTACATCTCTCATCAGTCTCAATAGCAGAGTCGTCTCAAAACAAAACCGAAGAGCTTTTGGCGGTTCATGAATGAACCCGGCTTACCCTCCACTATGACTGACGGCACTCATGAAGCTGACTCTGTCGCGGATATCGCCAACTTTTTCCGTACGCAGTTCAGCAGTGCCTTCTGCGACGAAATTCTGCATGGCGGAGGCCTCGAAGCTGCTACAAGCAATGTTCTCCGCTTATCTGTATTTGGCTCTGTATTCACTATCCATAGAAGCAGATGAAAGCCTCAACTGGATGCGGTCCTGATGGTATTCGTTCAATTGTCCTGAGGAGTTGCCTTAACACACTCACTGCGCCCTTGGCTACGGTCTTAAATTTGTCATTAACTTCCAGCGTGTTTCCCGAACGCTGGAAAGAGTCGTTTGTTTTCTCAATACACAAAAAGGGATGCAAACGATCCGTCGCCAACTATCGTGGAATTGCTGCACAAAATGCTGTATTCAAGCTATTTGAACTAATTGTTCTCCAAAGGCTGGTTCATGACTATTCACAGACTTTACTCCCGACCAACACAGTTTTATGCCCAAGTGCCCGACGGCGACCAACCTTACCGTATTTACATCGTTCATCATCCGTAAAATGGAACACGGTGTTCAAGTAGACGCCATATACACAGATCTCTCAGTAACATCCAGCGTTCCGCCTTGGCCCATTTCTTTTCCTGTTATGTATGAACGACGTGAACTTGGTCCTCAGATGCCTGGAATTATCCTACGTTGACGACCTAAAGCTGTGCTACGTCATATAATGTCGAGAAGACGCCCACTTTCTTCGACAGGAACTACAAGTGTTCGACGACTTGTGCCGGATCAACAGAATGTCCATAAATGTATCCAAATGCTCGGCTATCTCCTTTGGTCGAAAACGTGCGATGTATCTCCACGACTACATCCTTCGAGGAACGCGCTTAAAACGTGAAACAACAGTCAATGATCTGGAAGTCATGCTAGACACCAAACTGAGAGCCACATTGCCTATATTGTTTCCAAAGCCTCATCGCAACTAGGATTCATCTTCCGCTTCGCAAAAAACTTCAAAAACGTCAGAAGGCACTATACTGCTCTTTGGTTGGTCCATTTTTGGAGTACTGTGCTGCCGTTTAGTTCCCTTTAACTTTCACTTTTTCGTCCCGCTGCGGGCAGCCATCATTCACTTGCTCTAGCTGCGCGTAGAACGCTTCTTTTTCGTCATCGGGTCTTCCTTCGTGTGGACAGTGTACGTTGATGATGCTGTAGTTGAAGAATCGACCCTTGATCCTCAGTTTGCACATTCTTGTATTGATCGGCAACCATCCAATCACGCGTTGACACATTCTGTCCATCACTACAAAGCCTGTGTCGAGCCCGTTTGTGGTTCCACAGCTCTGGTAAAAAGTAGCCGCTCGATGCCCGCTTTTCCATACTTTCTGGCCTGTCCAGCAAACCTCCTTTTTTAAGGGCGGCTTGTTGGATCTTCCCTAACACCCTGTCTTGCCTGAGGACCATAGTGCATAGAACTGTTTAGAGCTCCTAACGTGGAGAACAGACGCTGTTTTGAGCCGCCCCTGACATGGAGAACAGACGTAGACATAGACATAGACTGCACCCTTTGAGGGCAGCAACCCTTGTGTTACATGCTAGCGTTTATTAATGATAATTTGTTTAACTTATCTTATGTTTGAATGTTCAAGTGGTTAACCGTAAGGGCTCTTAAGCTTTGAATTTTAGTTTTTTGTGTTTGTTTTATGCGTTCCTTGATGTTTGCCTTTGGCATGTTTAGATTCAATTAATTTATCTACTTATTTATTTAAGTTAGGTATCAATAACTACTAAGCATGCAATTTGAAAATTTTACGAGTGTGGTACGAGGTCTCGAATGACCATAACCTTTCAAATGGGTTCAAAACATTGAGTCTAAGTTGAAATTTCATAATTCTAGAAAGGGTTGAATTCGGATAAATATTGGCCCTAATGTCTTATGTGTCAATTTTGTTAATACCCGAGGAAGCTTGCCGCAAAACATTTAGTATCGAAAAGTAGTTAGCAACATTCAAACAGTAATTACTCTAAGATGGCTTTATTTTTTTCAGTGCGTTTTGCGGTGGCATTATTTGTTTACATGTAAATCAAAGTTGTGCAATCGATAGGTTTCGGTACAGTGGATTGTTTCAAAGATGAGTCGAATTGGCCTCGATACGTGAAATTTCGATAACTCTGCACATTTGGTGCTTGGAAATGGGTGTCACGTAGAACCAAATTACAAAACGGATGAAAGTGAATAACATCAGTGTTAAAAATGCAATCTAAAAGTTCGGCGAGATCCTTTCCGTGAAAGATTTGTCCGGATCCGGCAGGAAGCAGCCCGGCCGGGACTTGAAAGTGGCTGAGTACAAAACCCATCGGCGTTGACGCGGGATTTTGCCAAAAAATAAAACACCAGCATCGGGATGATTCGTTATATCAATGCTCGGAACTCCCTGAAAACGTACAAGAAACAGAAGGTACCGAATGAGTCCCTGGAGCAGAAAGCTCGGGTCCAAACAAGTGCGCGAAACTGTATAACTGGATTCTGGAGAACAAAGACGGATGCATCCTGACCGACGACGAAAACTACGCCAAGGAAGATTCGCGAGCGCTACCTGGACTGCAGTGTTATACGAAATCGGCGGACCATGTGTGTCGTCAATTTTTTTTTTACGAAATGTACAATTAACACCGGGGTGTACGAGAAAGGATGTTCGAAGAAAAGATTGCTGCCACTGTACAGAAAGCATGAGGCTCCTCCTCTCTTCTGGCCAGATTTGGCTATCGCCCACTACGCCAAGTCGGTTGACAGTGGTTGGCAAACAATAATGTACAATTCGTAAAAAAGAACATAAATCCACCGAACTGTTCGGATCTTCGGCCAATTGAATGATATTGGCGATTATCGAGCGGCACTTTCCGAACGAGGGTAGTTCTAGAAAACTAGATAGCGGCCACCAGGAAAGTCACAAAAGCAACTGTGCAGAATTTAATGAAGAATCTCAAGTCCAAAGTGCGAGCGTTTTACAGAAACTTAGATTTTCATTAGCAGTGAAATGCAACAAAAAGTTATATCTCTCAATAAATCGAAAATGGAAGTCAAAATATCATTTTTTTTGTTCACATTTTTTTCCGAAAATCAATGTTGCTAACTTCTTTTCTATACACTTTTTAATACATTTTTTTTCATGAATTGATGCGATGGCTGGTCAAATATTTTTCCAAAAAACAGTTTGCAAATGTCTTAAAAAAATAATATTTTGTTTGGCCAACACTGGAACATGCCCATTGAAGCTATGTCCATTCAGAATCCGGAATAATAAAACCATCTCTATCTCGGTAACGGATTGACGTAAAAATAAATTTAATACATCAAAAGAAAGGTTATTCACTGTTCTTTAAGAAAAAAATATCAATACAAATCATTTCTCTTTGTTTCTAAAGAAAATTCGAGCTTTCTTAATTCCTCCCATTAAACGCTGCACACCTCCGGAGTCAACTTCCTTGGCTCATTTGTTCCACATTTTGGTCATCTGAGCCGATTTCCACTTTTCTTAAGCTTCCACTTCGTTATTGCCCAAAATCTCTCGATGGGTCGGAACTGCGGGCAGTTGGGTTGATTAATGTTTTTATCGATGAAATCTACGTTATTATCAAAGTACCACTGGAGGACTTCCCGGCTGTAGTGGCAACTAACCAAATCTGGCCAAAACATCACGTAACCTTTATGGGCTTTAATGAAAAGTAGTACGCGGTTTTTGAGGCATTCTTCCTTGTACAGCTTCGAGTCCATCGTCGTATTCGTAACGAACACATTGGTCTTTGCTGCATATCCCTTGCCAAATCATCAGTTTTTTGGCAAATTTGTCCATAAAAGCGCACTTAAACTTTGCAGGAACATCTCCTCGTAGAATATTTGGCCAGGAAGCTGTCCGAAATCCATTTTGACGTAGATTTCATCTTCGATGAACAGCCATCTTTGGTACTTTGTCAAAACCTGCTGGTACAATTTCTGAGTTCGAGTTTTGGTGACGAAACTTTGCTTCAACGTTCTGTTTGGTTGCTTGCTGGCTCGATTAGAACGATATCCTGCTCGCAAACGAATTCTTTGAACGGTACTGCGAGCGTATTTTTGTGCGATGTCATTATCTGATAGTCCAGGGTTTGCTCTGACGGTTCTCAACATCTTCTGGTTCAGCTTGCGGTCATATGTTCCACTACGATGCTTACCTTGAGGCACTCGATCCACGCTCTTTCGCTCCCTGAACCGTTTGAGCACATCATACACGGTTGATTTGGCGATTTTGAACGTGTTTGCGATTTTTATTGCGGACCACATTGGATTATCAACGTGGGAGAGCAGATTTTTTTCTCTCCTCTCGGCTTCCATCTGGACTGACCTTTGACTTACTGCACGAAACACCGTGAACATTTATACCACAGAAAGTGGGCGCCTAGGTAAACAAACCGATGTAAAAGAATTCTTGCAGCGGTCACTATCCGTGCCGCTGCAACACAATAAGTGATTCCGGATTCTAACTGGACAGAACTTTACTGGAATATCTGCCCTACTTATACTATAAAGCATATAATTCAAATTTCAATGCAAAAAATGTATTATTTTTCGGGTGGAATGACGTTTGAATTAAATAATTCGGTAAGTGGAACGAGAGTAATTAGCGTTCAGAAACCTTTAACTTAAAATGACACGCAATATAGAAAAGAGAAACATAGTTCTACGTTGAAACATTAACGAAGATTTGGGAGTTTGAATTTAGAAGCCTATTTTCAGGAACAGATGTGGTGTGATGTGATCACAACAAATGGCTAATCCGATAGTGATAATTTATTAAATCTTATCTTACCATCATAAGACCGATATTTACGAAAACCAACAGAGCGAAAAATCACGGATCAAAGCGGCGTCATCATATCATGCAGAGAAAGACCTGTTCAAGTACAAATACCAGCTACTGGAGGAAACTCCGCCGAAAAATTATCATTTATTAAATCTTCATTATTTTACCATTTTTCACCACTTTGGTAAGGGAGTGGCGGTGGCATCGCGATCGTAACTTTCCTCCGACCAACTAAGGGCGCAGCGAGATACCATCTCAGATCCGAGTTATCCGATTTGGGGCCACTTCGAGGTGTGCTGTGTCTGCCTTGAAACTGAACAAAGAGGGAATTTCATTACGCATGAATGAAAACAAATAGCCGCCGGCCAGGGCACCTATCTGGGCACGTAGCTACAAGTGGCACTCGCTGAAGATGCCAGGAAAGTGAGCACCGGGTGGGCTTTGGTAAGCGCAAAACTAATCGCGCCGAAGCGAAGGCTCGGTCTGTCCGTAAACATGAGGAAATGTGCAATGCATTTTCTTCAGCATTGGTAGTACATACATTTTTTGGATTGTGCATATGCAAGGTTCGACGCGAATCTGCCGGTCAGTGATGCGTTGCGAACACGTGAACTAACTTACTGCGGCAGCTCACACCCTGGTTTGTTTGCTGGAATGGGAATTTGGATTCCGGAAGGAGCTGTTGGGCCTCGAGTTTATTTTGATGTGCAATTTGGTGGAGTTGAAATGTTTGCTAATTGCGTGATGTCACTGCTACGGGAAAGGACTTTATGAACTTAGCCTTCAAGCACATTGAGTCAGTTTTCCTTCGATTCGCACAGGTGAAAATTATAGCTAGATGTGCGAAATAATCATTCACCACTCCTGCAATCTCAATCTTTATTCCATTCATCAAATACAACACGTTCACGGCCAAATCCACAATCGCCTAATCAATCATGCATTATTTTCTCACAATATAGCCGGTGACAGCCCGAGGGGACAGCAACACCCGTTGATGGACCATGGACACCGAGAAGGAGCTTTCGGACGACTTGCACTAATCAACCAACTATGGTATGCTATCAGGCAAGACAAGGCATCCCAAGAAGCATCACACAAACGGTGTGAATTTGATTGGCTTTTTAGCCAACGGCAGCCTTTTGCCGCGTTTAAGATATAGGTAGGTACTTATGTATGGTACTCGATGATAATATTCCCGACGGAGAGTACTTATGGGAAAAAGTCAATACTTTCTCCGACGACGATGACGAGCCTCTTTTTTCCAGCCACGCAAAACAAGAGAGGAACTCCAGTATGAGCGTTAATTTTTCACTTACCATACATGGTAGACCGTACGTACTCGTACCTGCATGGACTCTGCTCGTCGCTCGTGAGTCAAAACCTGGCGTGGCGTGTCTTCAATTTCGATATTAATCGCAGCCCAGCGCCGAGCATCCGCAATAAAGAAAAGGAAAATAAGAGCTGCTGCGCTATGTAACGACGAGTGTGTTGTGTTTATAGGATGTTTTACACCAACGCCCAGCCCGCCACCGCTGGCTGCTGAGCTGACTGCCATATGGTCTCCACCGTCGGATCGTCTAATCTATTTTATGGGCCTCCCTATGCTCGTGGAAATGAGTTTCGAACTGAAGAAAGCCTTCAACCCATTCATGTGCGGTGGCGGAGTGAGGAGGGGGAGGTGCCAATGTGCCTCCCCGCACAGAGTGGAGAACGAGGGCTAGAAAAATGTTGACACAAGTTGCAACGCGATCAAACATGGTGACAAGATGCGAGAAAGACACACCACGGGAGAAATGCTAATGAATTTACATAAATATCCATGTAGGCGCAATATGCTCTGCACGAGATGGGTTCAAGATATTGCACCTCTGCTGCACCTATGTATTTCTGTCTCTTTCTTTTTTCTCTATTATACAATAACTTTAGTGGGTATCATAAACGAACCGTTTTCCATAAGTCAATAAATCATCACATTTATGCGGACAATGTTTCTCGTGGGCATATGTATCGTTCTTTGATAAACTACTATCAATGTATCATTCTCGTAAACAGCACTTTACAATCAGTAGTAGTGGGGAGTAGATGCGTCGGAATTTATTAGAATTCTAAACATCACCAAGGATTGGTTCCTCCATCTGTGTCTTTTTTTTTTAATCAGTTCGTTTATTTTTCAGGCTCAGGCGTGTGTAACACTTTGCGGAGCCGATATTCAAAATTGTAATTAACAATGTTTTATTGCCAATTACTCGTGGCTAGCTCTCGAGGTTAATGGTTCACATTATCGTTTGGAAAGGGCTAGGCAGGTAACTTATTTCAGGTGTTAGTTGCTGCTCATGGTTGCGACATCGACCAAATCCTCGGTCCCTGTAGTCCCTTTCAGGAACTAAGCCGCAGATGGGTGACCACAGTTTACTGGACAGGTACAAGTAGCACGGAAACAAAAGCATAATATAACAGGGACACTATGGCAGGGAATTTACTAGAGTGGAAGGAAGGAGGGTGATGACGTTGCACTCTTAGATCAGACAAACAAAGAAATTCGTAGATCGCTTGATTGTAGTGAAGATCACGCATTCCCAAAACATCTCCTACCTCGCGAAAGAGTTGTCTTTCTCGGGCCATCATAATCGATTCCGTATCTACATAAATTGCTATCGACCAGGTTAATTCTGTAGAGATGTGCGTCTAGCGAGTAGTGGTTTGACACATGTCTGAACATCACACGAATGAAACCGCGACTTACATCCAGACCTTTGAACAACGATCTCGACGAAACATTTGGAATAATGGAATGTAACCACCGCCCAAGAGAATTACTTGTCCAATCGTTTTGCCAACTTGGAAGAGAACTCTGACGTACTAAAGGGTGCTTCGATCAAGATTTGGTCGACTTAAACTTAAACTCTCCGTCCGAGATGTCGCAAAGAAGCTGGGAGTGGCGTCTTCAACCGTGGATAGAGCTAAAACAAGAAAGTGGTGACTCCAAATCACGACGATAAACAAAACACGTCGGCCAAAGCACGATCGAGAAAGTTGTACAGGACGATGAAACTTACGTTAAGGCATACTTTAAACGCTTCCTGGACAGGAATTTTATACAGCAAACGAACGGGGAAAGGTGGCTGATATTTTCAAGCACATTAAAATGTCAATGTTCGCAAAGAAATATCTGGTGTGGCAGGCCATCTGTTCCTGTGGTTTGAAGAGCAACGTTTACATTGAGGCCGGAACCGTCAAACAGGAAATTTATCTGAGCAAGTGCCTACAAAAACGTCTACTGCTTTTCCTAAAGTGACACAATTGTTCCGTTCTATTTTGGCCGAATTCGGCATCTTGCCATTTCGGAAAAATTAGTGGTGGGTTGTATCAGGGATACAACCGCAAGGTTGACATAGGACCGCGTTGGTTTATAATAATTGGACCGCGTTGGTTTATAATAATAAAGCTAAATCCAAAAGAGAAGACTGGCCTCGGTTATAAAATTAGTTACCGGCAACAAAGTAAAATAATTTTACATCTGAGGGGTGTGGCTATTTTGATATTCATCATGGAATAAAAATAAATGAAATTAATAGAAAACAATTTGAACCATTTATTACCCGTTTTTGAGGACCCGGATAGGGAAAAACATTTTTTCAACCTGTTCATACGGAGATTTGTATGGGAACAAAAGAAGGTAATTTTTAAGTAAAAAGATGAACTTTTAAATAATTTTAAAAACACACCCGGTATAGAAAAGAGAAACGTTGTCCTACGTTAAAAAGGCCATGGAGTGGTATACTGCCAACAACGTTCAAGTGGTGCCCAAGGACAAGAACCCTCCCAACACGCCAGAGCTCCGCCCAATCGAACAATATTGGGCCATCGTCAAGCGGAACCTTAAGAAGAATCAAAAGGCTGTTGTAAGCGAGAAACAATTCAAGGCAAACTGGCGCTCTGCGACGAATAAAGTGGACAAGGAGACTGTACAAAATCTCATGGCAGGTGTTAAACGAAAGACCCGGCAATTCGTATTCGGTAAAAAGGAAGCTTAGCTGATTATTTCTCCTGTATTCTGTATTAACTGAACTTGAATAAGAAAAAGAATTTGACTTATTAATAAAAACTTTGACCGACTCACACACATTACTGTTTGACCAAATTTTGATAGGGACACCCTTTAACGGGGAAAATTGATCATGTGAAACTCTTCTTTCAAAAATCGCGCCTTCTTGTGCGGTTTCTTTTGCTAGAGAGTCCGCCTTCTCATTGACTTTAATTCAGCAATGCAAGGGAGCCCATACAAAGGTAATCCTAAATGATCTTTCGACCAAGCCACACGTCTGCTCCTTTATTTTTGAAAGAAAGTAAGATGAGTGCCTCACTGTTTTCATCGACCGGAGGGCCTCGATATCTCCCACTATCCTAGAAGATGAAATAATGGTCTATGGTCATGTCGGAAACTATCCCCAATGCGAAATTGATTGCTGCCAGCTCAGCAACATATACGGAAAAAGGTTCCTGAAGTTTCCGGAAGGCAGATGAGTGAATTCCATCAATGCGCGACCCATCAGTGAAAAATCTTCTATTGCAATTGACATGTTGGTACTTTTCAATAGAAATGTGGGGAATTAAAATCGGTCGAAGTTGATTTGGAACTTCTTGAATAGCCTGTTTCATGAAGAGATCATAATCAATGGAGGAACTGTTATAAGTGAAGCGAAGCAATTATCGGATGAAGCGAAGCAATATCGGATGACATATAGTTAATATAGATTCGCAAGAATCTAGACTGGGTACTCAATTCGAGCATTTCTTCGAAGTTTTCAATCACAAAGTAGTTACTGTTTCCACACTTGGTCAGTATTCTTGATGAGAGCTCCCAGAAGCGGTTATGTAAGGGTTTTACTATTTCCAGAACCTCCAGGCTCAAATTATGCCTTGAATTCATACAGCCACGGGTAATACGTAAACAACGATATTGAATGCGTTCCAATTTAATGAGGTGGCTGTTTCTTGCCGAGAGGAATCAAAAAGAGCCATATTCGAAAACAGAAAGAATAGCTTTTTTATAGAGTTTAACGGGTGAGCACCCCACAATGTTCCGGAAATTGATCTTAGAAAATTGATCCTTTGTTGACTTTTCTGTTTCAAATACGCAATGTGAGTACTCTAAGTGCATTTTGAATCAAACATGAGGAAGGTCATATGAACAAATCCCCGGATGAAAAGGCTACCTGGCAAATGGTCGTGGTCTCACACAATGACGTCGAAGGATTACATTAAAGAATGTCTGAAAAAGTGCATTTTACTTCATTCGGCAACACAAGACCAACGTTATGTTTCGGCCGGATCTAGCCAGCTGCCACTACTCTAAGGAGGCACTCACGCTCACAAGTAAAGTGTGACAGTTCGTTCCAAACGGTGAAATGTAATAACTTGTTATATATCGTTTGATAGCGTAATATTGTTTAATTCTTTGAGTTATGATCACTTGAATGCGTCCAAATTTACTATGAATCAAGCTTTAGTGTATCAAGCGTAAAAATGAATACGAAAGTTATAATTGCGTTGTTTAATCCAAAATTGACACATAATGGGAGTGTTGAAAACGCTTTTAAAGTAATTTACGAAAACTATCCTGTTTTGGATAAAAAACGATAACGTCTTATATATACAAGCTAAGGTGGAATAAAGTTCAACGAAAAAATTAAAGATTATTAAGACTATTATTATTATTATTTTTGTTGGAGACCGAGGACAATCTGAGAGGCTGCTGTCTCGGTCTTGGCACATCCTCTAGACCAAATTATCCGGAGTCGTGTCGTTACCGCTTACGGCTATGATGCTGGATCTCGCGCCGTCGAAGCGAGGACATGCGAAGAATTCATGTTCCACGGTTTGCTCAACTCCCGCGCACTCGGTGCATGCGGAGGACTGTGCATGCCTATATTTGTGCAGATATTGTCTTAAACAGTCGTGGCCTGGTAAAATCTACGTGGAGTGGAAGTTCACTTCACCGTGTCGCCTACCAACCCACCCGGATAATTCCGGGATTAGTCGGTGGGTCCACCGATCTTTGGTGAAGTTGGTCCATTGCCTTTGCCACTTAACCTCGAAAATGCCGATATAGCCATAGAGGCTTTCTTGCGGGCGTAATCAACGTAACTAATAAAGGACAGCTTATCGTCGATCATGACCCCAAGATACCTCAAAGACCTCTTCGATTCCATTGTGCGTTACCTGCACTAATCTCCGCATGATGCTCCGATTTTCGGTTGTTTACCACAGTGACCTCAGTGTTTGAGGAATACCCTCTCGAGCAACTAACACGCTGCGTCTAACAGACATATTGGTCTATATGCTGATGGATCCCCTGGTGGCTTTCCAGTCTTCGGTAGCAATACGAGAGTCTGGATTTTCCAGGCGTCCCGGAAGACGCCTTCGTTCAATCATCTTTGCATCACTGCACTGAACATTGCGGGTGCCAGTGAGAAGCCGTCTTGATAGCCAGGTTCGGAATACCGTCATGTCTTGGCGCTTTGTTTACTTGCAGTGACTTGCCTATCGCAATGATTTCCTCGTTTGTAACGGTCGCTTCATCTGCGGAGCCATTGTCGTGGGACAAGTCTGCAGTTATAGGAGGCCAGGGTCTCTCATCGTGGCTCGGAAAGAGTCCCCTAATGACAAACTGCAGTAGCTCTGGAGATTTCTCGGCGTGCCCTTGGCTTTAGCCATGACCACCCGATAGGCGGCATCCCATGGGTTCGCATTGGCTTTCGAGCATAGACCCTCAATGCAGGCTGGCCTTTATCTCTTTTTTTAGGTACGCCCTTAGCGGTGGCTGGCGCAACGCTCCGTTCTTTCAAAGTCCGACCGCGCTCTTTGCATCCTCCTTTTGGCTCGGTGGCAGATTTTCCGGAGGTCGGCGATCGTCTCTGTCCACCAATTAACCGGTGACCTTCCACCCCATGTTTGACTTTTCTGAGCATGGTTGCGTCGCACACTTGTGTAAGCAGTGCTACGAGTTGATCACCGCAAGGATCCTGAGGAATGCTCAATCTCTGTTCCCGCCCAAGCGCCTCTTTCAATACTTGTTTATCGAAGTACGACGTCCTCCATCTGCGGACGAGCGCTGTGGGTGATGCTATAGCGAACCGACAGGTAATCGCTATGAGTTTAGCCATCCTTCACGCTCCAGTTGCTTAACATCCCAGGACTGCCGAACGTCACGTCGAAAATCTACTTCGCTCCGTTTCTATGGTAGGTATTATTAGTACCTACATTGGCCAGGTCTACGTTGAACCTGGCCAAGGCCTCAAGCAGAATCTGCCACCTGGGGGTTGGTAAAACGGCTGCTCCACTCCTACACCCAGGCATTGAAGTCACCCACTATTACCAACTGCTACCGGCCGTTAACTCCGTTGTCATCCGATCGACCGATGTGAGAACTAGTCAATCGACCATCTCGGCGGCGCATAGGGAAGGTTCATTAATTACGTCACGCAGTAAGGGGGGAGGGGGGGTTTGGGAAAACGTGACGATCCATATAAAAAAATTTGAAGGTCCATACAAAAAAAGTGACAGGGGGGGGGGGGGGTGGTTAGAAAAAGTCATTTTTTGCGTGACGTAATTAATGGACGTTCCCATAGCAGCTACAAATGAACTCTCCGTTCACTTTTGCGACCGCGAAGCCCTCTTTTGAGGTGGACACAACTTCTTGGACTGGGAACTTGCCCGTCATCCATAATACCGTCATATTAGACCTATCCGCTACCGAACTCCCGTTACCGGCGGGGATGCGGTATGGGTCGGAAATTATTGCGATATTTGTTCCCGTCTCGCGAACTGCCTGTCACACCAGTTGCTGAGCCGCCTCACAGTGGTTTAGGTTCAATTGGGTACTGTGTTCAGCTGTTTGTTTTACACTTGTAGGCCGGGCACTTGGGGCCTACCGTGACGTGCATGTCGCCTGGTTTCCCAAAGCACGTCATGCATTTGGGGGGTCTTTGCAGTTCCAGGCCGTGTGACCTACTCCTTCGCACCTACGGCATAGATCGCTCCTATCGGGGCCATTACAATCCCACGACATATGCCCGCTCGCGAGGCACTAATAGCACGCCTTAGGCGGCTGGTGCAGACTCAGTGGGCAAACACACCACCCCACTTTGAGATTATCCAATTTTAGGGCCGACTCTGTACCCAAGTAGCACACTGCGATCATAATTAGTTGCAGCAACTTGATTATGACTTACTAAGGCACATTTATGTTTTCTCATCTTAATGGCAACATATGTGCTGCTAGGGTAGCGGCAACTGGAAGTCGTATTGTTGCCACTTGAGTCCTAAGTGGACCCTTTTGCATCCGTATAGCTGTTGTGGCAACCTCGACCCCACACTGGGCCTTGATGGCCGTGGAGATTTCACCAGCCTCCGTGATCTCGTTAAAGTTTTTACATTGGAGAGTCAGTAACGTGGCTAGGGTAAGTACCTCCACTCCCGCTCCTAGGGCTTGTTCGGCCAGCTTTTTGCACGCTGGGCCCTTCAGCTTAGTGTCTTTCTTAAGCTCTAGGATCCTTTCGCCGGTGCCAGTACGGCGGATACTCCGCTCGTCGTCGCCCAGACCCGCGAGCTTTGCATGGCCACGCATCAAGGGTTCGGTTAGCTTTTTCTTTCTGGGGTTATCTCCCCTTTTCCGGCCCTTGGTCCAAGGTATTTTTCCAGCCTCTGGAAGGGTACAAAGGTAGAAAGGTTTGACCAGACAATCTGTACGTGTGCTTTGGAAAGCGACGTTTTTCTTTCAACCGGGACCGTCAACCAGGAAATTAATGTAAAGGAGTGTCTGCCAAAATGACTGCTGTGTTTGCTGAAGAAACCTTTTTTTTTATTGGTTTGAGGTATGACCATCAGAGCCATCTTCGATTTTGCCATGATCTCATCTCGGGTGCTGAAACAATTTCCGCGGAGCGGGGGCGGTTACATGAGTCTACTGAATAGGAAGAAGTCGCATGGAGCAAAGTCAAGTGAATTCGGTGGTTGCTGTATGGTATTCTTTTCGTTTTTAGCCAAATGTTCACGGATAACGATGGAATTGTGTGGCGGTGCGTTATCCTGGCGCAAGATCCACTAGTTGTTTGCCCACAACTTTTTTTTCGCAATCGTGTCATAACGCCCAAATAATACTTCTTGACGACGGTCTGACCTTGTGGAAAGAACATGATACACCACTTGTAATCCATGAAAACGTGAGCATCGCCTTATTTTTGGATTGAAAACGATGTGGTTTTCTTGGTCGCGGCTCAATCGGTGTACACCATTCACTGTCTTGATTTCTGGATTGCGTGTCATACTCTTAAATTCACGTCTCGTATCCAGTAATGATCTGTTTGATGAATTTTGGGTCCGATTCGGTTGTGGAAATCATGTCTTTTGCGACGTCAACAAAGTCCCTTTTTGCATGATATTCAGGTCTTTCGGCACCAGCTATGCAGTGACAGCCCAAATCATTAACCAAAATGTTTTGAACGCATCCAAAACCAATTTCCAACTCCCCGCTAATGGTAAATTTGCGGTCTACAGTCATCCATTCTTTGATTTTGTTGATGTTCTCGACGGTGTTCGATGTCATTGGCCTACCACTTCTATCATCATCATTCAGAAATACACTGTCACTGCTGAAACGATCGTGCCATTCATAAACGACTGTTTTCTTCAAAGTATCGTTGTCGAAACACTTTTCTAACATTTACAAATGCGAAGCCTTGATAAAAACTTCATAAAATGTCGATGACCGATGTGGCAACCTAAAAAGCTCAATTCGGATAACTGAGAACGCCACACGGTGATGTTTCCGGGAATTTTTCGATCAAGGTGGTATTTTGGTCGGATTTGACATCCTACCATAACGAAAAAGGTCTACGGAATGGTACAAGATCCTCCCAACATGCTAGAGCTCCGCCCAATCGAGAAATATTGGGCCTTCGAAATCAAAACCTGACCTTACCTTACCAATCAGACCAAGGCTCATTGTAATCGGTCCATGGCTGTGCCTCGCCAGCCTCGCTGTCTGCGGAGAGTCCGCAGGTCGCCTTCTACTTGATAGATCCACCTTGCTCGTTGCGTCTTTATCTTCGAGAACCATTTTTCGAGAACCATTTTAACAGAGCTGTCGTCCGACAATCTTACGACATGCCCAGCCCATCGTAGTTGACCGATTTTAGCGATGTGTACGATTGGAGGTTCTCTCAGCAACTGATGCAATTCATGGTTAATTCATTCGCCTCCACGTTCCGTCTTCCATCTGCACTCCAGCGTAGATCGTACGCAGCACCTTCCGTTCAAAGACAACAAGGGCGCGTTGCTCCACCACTGTAGCAATGTCCATGTTTCGTGGCCATAGAGAACAACCGGTCTAACTAATGTCTTGTGGTGTTCAACTTTGTAGTTCGGTGAACATTGTTCGATCTTAGCGTCCTTGGGAGTCCAAAGTAGGCAAGATTTTCAGCCATAATGCGCTTTTGTATCTCTCTGCTGGTGTCATTATCGGCGGTCATCAATGAACCCAGATACACGAATATCAACGTCGTCGGCGAAGCCAAAAAGTTGGACAGACTTCTTGAAGATCGTACCTCTACTCGTGGGCACCTTATATGTATAGAACCTGAAGAAGACCCAAAAAAAACGGTTGGAAGCGAGAAGCATTTGAAGGAATACTAACGTTTTCTGGCGAACAAAGTGCACGAGGAGGCTGTGCAGAATCTGATGGCAGAAATTAAACGAAAGGCCTTGTAATTCTGATTCGATCAACCGAAAGCTTTGCTGAATACCTTTTCTATCTTCCAAACAACGTGAAAAAAAGCATAATAATTAGATTTTTCACATTTTTTTAAAAAATCAACTTACACATTGCTGTTTGGCCAAATTTTGATTGTTACACTCTTTGCCATTGTATTGTAACCATTGTATGGTTTCAATACATTTTATTGTAAATCTGTAAAACTTTCTACCGGGTTTTTTGACAGTTCTATGCTTGATTATGAGTGTTAATTTATGATTTTTTAGTTCTGCCATATCCATCCTGTATGGATGGCACCTCATAATTGAAGTTGGTCTTTATTTTCCACGTGAGCAAGATGCTTTCCCATAAACAAATATCTTTGTATGTGAAATGAAAATATTAACCCCCATTAATAGCCTTCATAATCCTATCACATTTTCAAAGCTAATCAACCGATAAAGCCATCATCAATTACCATAGCACCTACCAACCAACCCGGCCTCAAAATGCAACGGTCCATTGTCTTTCCCAAGCTCATAAAAGTTTCAACAATCGGCTCTTCGCTTGAAACAACGACCATCAGTCAAACCAAAAGACGGATAGGCTTTCGTCTTCGGATTCTTGTAATGCTTTCACTCTTCACGTTTAGTCACTATCAAAGACCACCGCAAGACGCCGCACTGGACGCGGCATCATCGCGGGTACTTTATCAGCTATTGGCATTCGGGCAGTTAATTATGACATTTTTTTTAAATTTATTACTTATTATTCACCCGGGACTTATCTCGATGGGGCAGCTGCAAAGAAGGGGCTTTCTCGATCACAAGCTATGCCGAAGTGGAGTTGATCTCAAAATTCCATCGAACCAGCGCAATTTATCAACATAATTGACTGCCGATACCTCGCGTTTGCTCATGTGGTCCCAAGAATTTGTGAAAAGCGGTATTGATACATTGAGAAAAGGTTCCCGGGAATATCTTAAGCCATTCAGAGGTGTTTCTTTCGTTAAGCTATAGAGTAGTATTCGTACGTGCTTAGGGTTGCTAGCAAGCTTTTACCATTTGAAATCTGTGTGGTACCTGCTTAAGATTTCAGGACAGAACTACCTCGTTAGGAAAGTTCCAACCTACATTGATTTAGCGCTAACGAGCAGGCTAACGATACAGATCATTACTGGATCCATACGTGATCTGAAGGAAAATGAACCTAAGTGAGATATGGTTTGATTGTAGCTATCGGATCTATGGCTCTATCGGTTTTATTGTTATGTGTTAATGCTTTGACTAGGAATAGTGTATACAGTCGTACTGTTTGGGCAAAAGAACTGATAGCTAGTATTACAAATGAAAGAAACTTCATATTTGTGTTGCTCCAATCATTAATATTAAATTCTGATTACGTTTAACAATTTTCAAATCTGTCTGTACAGGGTGGCAAAGATTGCCTGTCAATGTTTTTTGTCTCGGTGTATCTTTTGTACAGAATTTAGTTTGCCGATATGTGCATATTTTTCATCGTACATGCAATCTTCTGGCTTTTGATGAATGTGATTTGATTTAGAAGATTGTTTGTTTTGGTTACGATATGGACGCAAAACGAGAACAGGTAGTAGCTTTATATATGAAGACGAGAGATTTGCCTTCCTCACCATGAAAAGATACAGTGATACGGGTACGTACAAAATCAACCAAAGACATTTATTTATTTAATCAACTTAGCATGGACCTCGTCCAAAGTTTAAGGCTTGTTCGCGACAAAATCTGGACAGATTAAATTTGGAATAAAACAAATTTACTGTTAGTTTAATCCAAGATGCATTTTTTTCCATTTAACTGTGCGTTACTCTTCATCTTATAACTAATTACAGTTACTTAATTAGGATGCATGAAGTAACTACGAATTTTTGAGTTTACTCCAGCCATTAGGGTCTGTGCAGCCTTTTCTGCAACCGATTTAGCTGCCTTTGTCGAAGATTTTCAAAATTGTTCTATAGTTGTAGCTTGTTGTTAATCTTGAGAGAGTTTTCCCTTCACGACAGCCCAATACCGCTCGATAGGCCACAACTCCGGGCAGTTAGGTGGATTCGCCTCTTCCGGCACAAGATGGACTCCATTCGCTTTATATCATTCCAAAACATCTTTAGCGTAGTGACAAGATGCCAAATCAGGCCAGAATAGTGAGGGAGCGTCATGGCTGCATAGGAATGGTAACAATCGCTTCTTTAGGCATTCTTCGCGTTATATTTCCTTGTTTACCGTTCCGGTAGTGATGAAGCGTTGGCTTGCTCGATCACAGCTACATATTGTCTGCCAAACCAAATATTTTTTTAAGAAACTTGACCTTCTTCTTCGTCATATAATAAGACATTCCGGGAAGCTGCTTAAAGTCTTCCAGCACATAAGTTTCATCGTCCATTATCACGCTGTAAAACTTCATCAAATATTCACGATACAACTTGCGAGCCCGGTTTTAAACCTGGCAAATGCTGTTTATCATTATAGTTCGGTAGAGTTTTCACCTTGAACGACTGCATACTTTGTAGAAATATGCACGAAAGTTGGGGACATTTTTATTTTTCTAGCCACAGTACGTACCGAAAGATCTGGTCACTTCTGCAATATGTGCTTCACCTTCGCGTCCTTCTGGTGGACACTGAGATCCGTTGTTGTTCCGCTCCCAACCTTCCTGACTGTTGTCAAACGTGTATCGAAAGATTTAAGAACGTTATGGACAGTGCTTGCAGGAAAACCCAGCTTTTTTGCAAGTTTTATTACTGACAGATCCGGATTTTCATTGCGACCTCATACAATTGCTTTTCGCACTTGCTTTTTTTTCGACGCCATCTTCGATCTAAAAGCTGATTTTACACAATTAACAGACATACGTTCATCAGTCTTCGAAATATTTCATTTGATGAAGAATTCCTAGAGATAAACGTATTTAGGAGTGTCCATATTTTGTAGGACCAAAATGATGGTTAAATGCGTTTGTGAGCGAATTTACCAGAATCCGAACGATCAGAGCGACCGTTGGCAAAGGATATGAATAATACCCATACGTCGATCCAAAATATCATTACCCATGATTTGAAACTCATAGCGTATAAAAAAGAGCAAATTCACATTAACACTAAAGTAGGCACAAGGGATTCGAAGAGTCGCTGCAGCGGCACGCCAGACGTAAATTACTGTTTTCAACAGGATTCTGCCCTTCTGTTCAATCGAAAGCCATACAGGAATGGTGTCACCAAAATTTACCCCACTTCATATCATCACAAGAATGGTCAAAACGTCTATAGCAAATTGTTGGTGGACTATTTTTCCCTTTCGAATCCCTTCAAGCCAACTCCATGTTTGATTTTTGGCGAAGGGATAAAAAGTTTAAAATAAAGAACTAACAATCGGGTCTAGTGTGTCAAGTGAAATGATTGTTTAAAATTAGTCACGAACGGCATTTAATTCTTCTCTCTAGAGAGTCTAGGGATTATAGAGGAGTCGACGAAGCGTAACGAAAGTGGAAGATTTGAAATGGGTCAACTCTGGAAGACGTTAAATTTCCTGACAGCGCATCCATGGCAGAGAAGTAACTCACATATCTGGAGAAGCGACTTGTTTTTTTCTTCATGCTTGTAGAGCCCTCTATGCATTGCATCCAATACTAAGGAATATTGTCGTATGACCCAGATTTAAATTAGTGCTAATCAAGTATCCAACCATAATTAACATGTAGTAGACAAGGGTATGCGTAGCACAATTCTAGTTAGGCTCCTGTTATAAAGCCTAGTACCCTACTGGGATCGCTTGGCCAAATTTCGGTAGGCTATAGTAACCCTTTTCCAAATATTGACCTCCTTTGATTGAATAGTGCTACCCAACTGCAAAGTATATGTTTCAAATTGACAAAAAGGACATTCGGATGATTCGACTTTTTCCAATTTTGTTTAAGTGATACTTACTAGGGCAGTGAGCAGTCATCAGACCAGTTATTACCCTTAGATCCTTTGCTGCACTAGGTTCTGTGCACCTTTTTGCTTGCCGGCATGTATCCGTGGCATTATAGTTGGATTCTACCATGGACATTTCCCAGGTTTTAAGTTTCAGACACCACAAAAAGGTTCAGGACCGACGAATCTCGAGACAGAGTCTTGTCTTGCTAGTCTTTCGGCATTTTCATTTCCTTCAATTCCACAATGGCCGGGCACCCAGGATAATATAACCTCGTTCCAACTAGCCAGTTGATTCAGTGAAAGAATGCATTTCTACATCTTAGTAAACCTATAATTCCTTTTGATGCATAAATTAGCACATTCTATTATGGCTTGAATCTCTGCTTGAAATACAGTAGGACTCCGACCCATAGGTATGACCATGGTGAAACCAGGGCCAAAAACCCCGGCTCCGGTATTTTCCCCCATTTTGGACTTATTGGGCGAGTGCTAGACCCACCAGACTCCCATACATAGCGGCTTGGTTTAACCACTTTGAAGGGAACAACGTAGTTGGTCTTCGTTGGCATCCAATCTTCAATTGTTTTTATACCTAAGTTCAAATTGAGGTCCTTCAGGGCTGCAAAATGGTGAGTCGACAACTGTGATGGAGCGTGCGTCCCCGCAACAAAGCTCTGGTCCTCACGAGTTCCTACCTCATGCTTCCACCGGTCAAGAGATGACAAAGACCGCCAGCTAAAGGTTACGTACTTAGCTGGTAGTGCAGTCTGGGGGCACTGTTTTCCTTCTGACATCAGCTAGATTAAGAAGGTGCGTGCCGAACGTCTGTCCTGGCATCCAGTGGCTGAGTGAGAAACGCTGTATCGCGTCAACTATACCAAGGGGGCAATCGCACCAAGGCAATGTAGGCAGCGCGACCCCGGTAAGGTAGCATGCTGAAATCTTATCCTACCACGAAAAATGTAAGTATTCTTTATACGGTATATAATTTTGGATCATCCATGGAATTCCCGAGTATTGTATGAACATTTTATTTTTTTTTCTTCATGGAAATAATAATGCAAGTCCATATACAATTGCAGCAAGACTACAATCGAAAGACATGCAGACAGTATACATGTTATTCTCATTTTATATTTTAACATCCCTTCACAATATGTTTATGCTATTTTCAGCTTCGCATTTATCCATCTTCGTATGTTTTGGTCCACTTACTCCCCATTGAGCAAGATAAGGCGCTATAACCTTGGCAATTATTGCCAGGCTTTTGGTTCAAATGCCAAAAGTTCATCCACAGGAAAAGGAGCATAAACTAATCTTTCTAGCATCTATGCTCCCAACGGTAAAGTACAAATTATCACACTGTTTAACTCTACATGGAAGCGTTTGGTACGGGAGGTCCACGCTTTCTTCCTTCCCTTGATTCAGAGTAGTAGAGCGATTTTAGATCTTTCTAAAATCACTTTTTTTTTTAAATCCTCTCTGCAGCACATACTACGCAGTTGGCCTGGCCGATGACAAGAAAAATTATGTATTCAAGAAACCATCATTTTCCAGGATGCCTTCAAGAATTGGCTGCGTTAGTGTGAGATTAGATTAGATTAGATCTAAGTTCAAATTGAGGTCCTTCAGGATTATTAGATGTCCTATCAGATCGCCATCTAATATTCTATTGTAACGAATAAACAGCAGAGCACTTTTTGCTGCTTGTAGTTTCACAAATCGATGTAAAGGCAGTATATTGAGGAGGTCATCCAAACCAACTGCTGGTGTACTTTTCGTTACCTTTGTCATTGATATACGGGCGATTCTATGAAACTTCCCTAAATTCTTTTGAGCGGTTTTTTGCCCCAAAATTTTGTTGCAGACCCTTGGAGCTTGTGTACCCTTGGTACTAAACTAGTCTAGATGGGAGTTCCAGTTAAGCTTTTTATCCAAAGTAATACCAAGGTATTCTTCCGAGATCCGAATTCGATATCCATCTAATGGAGGCTGTGATAGAATAAGTTTTTTTCCTTTTTGTGAAAGGAACAATAACAGTTTTAGACGGGTTTATAAGTAGGCCATCACTCCTACATCATTTAAGAGTAATATTGAGTAAAGTTTGTAGCCGGATTGAAATTCACATTTCACATCATCTGCGTATCCTGTCACTTCAAAACCTTGATCAGCTAGCTTTTTAAGGAGTTCGTCTACTACTAAAGACCATAATAATGGTGACAATACGCCACCTTGAGGACAACCCTTCATTGATCTTATAGATAGTTACCTACCTCCGAGATCAGTAGACATTTTTCGATCTTTCAACATAGCCATTATCCATTCTATAACGTGTTCATCCAAACCCCTTGACACCATTGCTATGCGTATGGAATTATAGTATGCATTATCGAAAGCTCCCTGAATATCAAGAAAAGCTACCACGTCTATTTCTGCGGCCTGAAACGATTTATCCCTATTTCCAGCTTTTGGAATACAGACAACTCTTCATCGACTTTCTCATTGGTTTATCACGACTAAATACGACTAAAGTGAGTTTTCGTCAGTTATAAATAAGTCAACTCGAGCAGCAGACTAAGGCTGTATGCCAATTCGCGAATTTATTTTAATTTTACTTAAACTTGACAGATGGGAAATAATCGATTAAGTCTGCTACTCGAGCTGACTTATTTCTGACAGACGGAGACGGAAACTTAATTTTGACAGACATCTTATCGATTAAAGGGTGTCCACGATGAAATTGTCACACTATGAAATTGCTCTAACTTTTTAACCGTTGGGTAGAATTTAATGAAAATTTGGGTGGATTTAGTTCATCGTGAATAATTTACATCCTGCAAGTTTTAAAGTCCTGTGATCAAAACTCGCGGAAATGGAGTCGAAAGAACAGCTCGTGCGTGATAAAATCTTGCGCATTCATCACGAGAACAAGGATCTCTCGCATCTTTCCATCGCTAAAACGTTGGGAATCGCGAATTCCACGGTGTCGCGAGTGATTAAGCGGTTCGAGGAACGGTTGACCACCGATCGGAAGCCCAGAAGTGAAGGAAAAAGTATTCCGTACAACACCAAAAATCACAACCGCGTAGTTGGGGCCTTCAACCGAAATCCGAACGCCTCCGTTCGGGATGTGGCTAAGAAGCTGCACCTAAGCCGAAGTTTTGTCCAGAAGGCCAAAACTAAGGCTGGGCTTCGAACGTTCAAGGTACAAAAGGCCCCTAATCGCGACGAGAAGCAGAACAAGTCCGCCAAAACCCGTGCCAGGAAGTTGTAAGTTAAAATTAATTCGTGAATTGGAACACAGCCTATATAATTGAATTTCTGGTTCTGTTAACAGCGTAGCTCGATAGAATACGTTTGTTAGCTTGCTTGAACAAAAAAGCCGATGAACAGAATCGATCAGCGAAGATAGGTCCTTTACGTGAGAATTCAGTAACAAAATTTGGAAAAGGGTCATATTATACAATAAACTACCGACATTTACTCTCAAACCATGGTAAGCAAGCGACTTCTGGAAGATTTTTTTTTTGCAAGAGATAACGACTAGTTACTTCGGAGAAGAGAAACTTCTGCTTATCTCTTATTCGAGGATCACAATTACAAGTTTCAACCTAATGAAAAATTGAACTGAATTGAATTGAAAGATAGCAAAATTTTATCATCGAGTTTAAATTTCCGATACTTTCGAAACCTAACCTCACATTTAATTCAATTTAATAATAAAATACAGATATCTCGAGCCTATTTCCGTCGATCAATTCTCTTCACCGACTTTTTATTCTGCGAATAACGCAAAAGTATGTGATCAGAATCTTCTAGAGTTTATTGTTCCATGTACAAACTAAGAACTGTACAACGCAGAGCGAAAAGTAATAGGATAGGATAGTCAGACGCATTCTTACCAGTTCCGGGAGCCCCAAGTGAAGTAGTCGGTGCAGGACCTCAAATCACATTGGAAATTCAAAATGGGAATTGTTGGATGTTTCTTTTAGGAACGCCGAGGTGGGAAATTTTTCTTAACATAAATACGCATAGGTCAGATCACACCATAGGTGGATGCAATCAGGTTTATTTCTCTAGAACCCTCGTCCAACCTTATCAGCAACTGCATACAACCCTTTGTCGCAATTGATGAAAACGGTGTTGTTTTGTTATGGGTTAGGAAGGTAAACTTGTAAACAAAGCAAATATGTGAATGTGTTGGTGAACGCGGAAAAATCTAAGAATGGAACAGGCAGAGTTAACTATGATTAGAACGAAATGGAAAAAGGTGTGTCTAGAAACTCATACTGGTTGTTTTCTGTGAATTATTTGAATCTCAAAATGTAATGTAAGAAGAAATTGTTTACTGAAATGAGCTATCTGCAAACGAGTATAGGTAAATCAACGTGAATCCAATCAACGGACCAAAAGTTTCAATTTTGTTAATGGATAACGAAGAAACCTTTACGAGCAAATAAGCACAAATTGAGTATAGTTTAAAAAACAAATCAATTCAGGATGAGATAAGTTTTTCCCAATGAAGTTTTGCCCAAACCACAATTTACTCCGCAATTATCGGATACCTTCGACCGCACACTACGCAATCCACTAACAGTAACAACATCGCTGTGTGAGTATTAGTGTATACACAATCTCTCTCTTTCTCTCTATGTTGTGTGCGGTGAGACCAAAGTTTCGTTCTTGAATATTTTTTCCTGCTTGATTCGCACTTTGCCAACATTGAGAATATTGCGTAAATGTTATTACAAATTCAACATCCTTCCTCTTTCGTGTGCATTTTTCAAATGTACACATCCTTGGACCTACCTTGATATCCTTTCCAGCGACGTATTCAAGCGGAATCCTACCGAAAATCACTAAAATCTCGTCACGCACAACACACCGTTTCACAATCGAGAACAAGAAGATCGCGGGTTTTGACAGAATCGGTTGAACATAAAATGCATGCATGTTACAGCAGGCGAAACAAAAACACTCACACAGCTTTAAAGTTCTATACGCAAGACAGGGCCTGTTTTGAAAGTGTGGCTCACTCAATTTAAAAGTCTACACAGTTATGTTTCCACGGCTCAGGATAGGGTTCCCCTAATAAATTTTATATGGTAATGGTATGCATACTTAACGAGTAATGCTGGGTATCATCAACAATCAGTATGCAACTATAGCGATTTGAAATTGGTTCACTGTTGTAGAACCCCTTGGTCCGAAGTACACCATTATTTATTAAAGTCATTATTAAAGTTCAATTATTAAAGCCCAACCACGGGCTTTACTCCGGGAAATAAAGTTTATCTCTCACACTACTTCTTCGGCGGGAAGAAATCGCTCCGAATGGTTTCCGTGCGAACTTTGCAAGTTTAAATTCGGACAAAAAAAGATTAAATTCCAGAACGAGAGCCGAGTTTCGATTTATTTTTTTTTATATTGATGGGCTCCAAAATTTGGATGTTTTTGACAGTCAAAATAAATTTTATGAACCCAGGAAGAAAAATTGGATGAAGAAAATATCGAATTATATATAAACGCGAAGCCAAAACGACAAAATGGAACAATGATATTTTCATTAATTGACTTACATTTTTCGAAGAAATTTCGTAACATCCTTGCTTGTACAAAATAACAAGCAAGGAATATTCCAACAAGATAGCATAGGATCCTCTTTGGCATCAAATTAGTTGTTTTATTTCATCGGCCCTGAATAAATCTGTCAGTGCCTGGAGTGTCAGATGTACTGAAATGCTTTGAAGGAATCAAACAGGTTAAAACAAAGATCATTAAAGTAAACTTAAATAAAATACTTCCTAAATATCTAGAATTTATTTTGATTTACAATGTTTTCTAAAAGAAATACTTACACAAATGTAACCAATATGCAAAGCCTGTCAACTTTTGATGCACTTTAAAGAAGCAAGTATTGTGATGAAGTATTTTTTTGGCATAAGCCAATTATGAACAAATAAGGGATTTTTTACTTCCATATTCAGTAAATGTAAGTATTTTCGGTGTATTATTTATTGCCGTTTGGATTACAAAAAATGAACAAAATTCTTTCTCTACACAGTGCAGAGCATAGGACCACCATTTCAACGTATATTTCACAGCACTATCAATTATAGTTTTTACAAATGATACATTAAGCCCCAAAACTGTAGTACAAACCATTTTAGCTGTTGTTGAGGCTACGGCTACATTATTCTCATTTTCATATTTCAGTTGACGAAGTTTCCTGTATATAACATAATATTTAGCTTAAAGTACTTTGAGTTTTATGGATGTGGCAATTACCTCAACATGTTTTTGTTAATGTTGAAGTTGATGACAACCTACTCTCGCTAACAGCTGTACCATCCCCAGTACCATCCAGGTTTAAATTTTCCACAGTTGCAGTTTTCAATGAATATTCGTCGTTGGAATTATCGACAGTTTCCTCCAAGAATTCGATTTCTAGGTACTCTGATGCACTGTCATCAAAGGTTATCTCTTAGTTAATCACGTCAGGAATTCCATCGAAAATGTCATGTTCTCCATCTAAGCCAATTTTATCTGGTTCCAGCAGATCAAAATCGTGGACGCTGTGAAGTTCCCTGTAAAATAACATACGGTTTGTTTTCAAATCCTCATTGAGTTCTATAATATTGACAATTAACTCAGTGACGCTTTGTTTGGATCGTGTACAGGACCGGACCCGAACTGAAGATTGGAGCTTTTGGCTGATGTTGACAAACGTATTTCCTCTCTATAGCTTGCATCAGTCTGGTCCAGGTGTTCATTTTCCACTGTCGCAGTTCCCAAAAAAGATCCTCCATTGCAATCATCGCCGGTTTCCACTAAGAACTCGTACTCCAGGTATTCCGCCACACTGCGTTGCCCTCCGAGGAAATCAAATCTTGCGTTTCCTTGATACCAATATCTTCCTTTTGTTTTGGTACATACCGGGTCTCTCCCCCCCCCCCCCACACAGATGATCAGATTCCAGCCAATTAAAATCTTCGAAGCTACTTCTCTTTCTCTTCCTGGTACTCAACTGCGTGACATTGTCATAAAACCACAGAGAACAGACATTGATGTCTATATACCTTTTCTTGAAGAAAGTGTGTAAAAGGTAATATGGGCAACCGGTTTAGGAAGCAAGTGCAGAGAAAAACAAATACAAATTGTCAGGTTATGTGCTAGCCTTTTTTTTTTGATAAACATTTGCATGAAAGTTATCGCACATCTGCAGCGCCGCCTACCAGGAGCATAACAACATACATTTGAAATGTCAGTTAAACGTTTTACACAAGTAGCAGACCGAAGATAACACTTTCCCTTATTGTCTGTTCTCTGTGATGAAACGGAACAGCATCCTAGAATTTTCGAGTCTTTCTATTCATATCGAAGTACAGATCAGTACTAAGAAAATGTAACTGGATATATTTGTATAGTTAGTAATGGAGAAAACAAATTATAGTATTTTGTATTTACGCTGCACAGCCTACACTGCTGAAAAAAAACTATCAAATTTCATAAATTACGCCTTATGAAGTATCGGAAATGCTGGTTGTTTAGACTTCATAAGATTATAATGTTAATCATAAGGACTCTTATGACTTTCTAACTTACTCATAATGATTTTTTCTATGAGTATCATTTCCACAAAAGTACCTTATGATTTTCATATTCATCCTGTGGATGAAATAAACCATAAGATAATTTAGTAAACCAACAACAATGGCGCACCAAGGAATGTTGTGGAATGGATGTTGGGATCATCTTCAAAAAATTATCACACGAGGTAAGCTTATTTACGGTCATTTTAATCACCAACATCTATCCAAAGTGATGGATCTTATACCTATGCCCATCTAAGGTAACCATCTTATAAGAAAATGTAATAAAGAAAGCCTGAACTACTTGTTAGTAGTGCTTTTGCTAGTACCGTTAAAATAATCAAGGTTAATTCATTTTCCAACCCGGTTGTTATCTAAGTGTTTTTTTTTATCCCTACAGAGACCACCATGTTTGTTAGCACCAACAAAACCGTTTTCTGAACGACGGACATGCAGTTTATCGAAACACTTGGACTTCATTATAACGTTAGGATTTTTTCGTTGATTCTGGAGAAATCGACCATTAAAATTCCATTTGATTATTCCAATGTTACATGCATATTTCAAGGATTGTAAGAAGGTACATTTTCTATACAAATAAAGATTTGTTGGCCTCACTACTTTAATTATTTTAAAAAATCAAGTCATCCTTCTGAACATAATATGAAAATTTTACCTAATAATTAATTTTACAATGCATAACGCACACGTTCAGTTAACATAATCAATAATAATGTGTTTCATAAGGTCGTGTAATGAAACTTATGTAATTATCATATCTAAAACATCGCTGGTAATGAAGACAACAAACATCGCATTCGCGTTCATAAGGTATAAGTATGAATTTCAAACCGATTCCTTGTGGCTAAATTTCATAAGGTTTTTTAATGAACTTCTTAAGATTTTTTTCGTCAGTGTATGGCTTCCTAGAATTTAAAAATCTGCCAAAAGGTCGCAGAATGCATGCCATTTCTGCCATTAAAAAATGACATTTTTCACGAACAAAATTGTGCATATAATCCACACCGAGAGCAGACAATCAAAAACCTTGCAATTACGATATGGAATACATGAACAATATTCGTTAATGTAGAGGTTATATGGTGAAAACAAAATTAAACTATTTGATAACAATTAACCGGTAACGCTGGTAGATCACATTTTCGTGGTGCCTTACAGGGTATCAGATCTACCACCGAACCCTAGTCCGAATTAACTCAAACTAGGGAACATATTTGTTTTTGTAGTCAAAGGAACGTATAATAGTCCTTGTTATTTTTTATGTGTTGTGAAAACCCGCATAATCACAAACCATTCCTGGACACTTTCCCTTATTGTTGGCGACCGTTTCCGTTATTGTTACGACATTTACTCTTATAGTTGACAACTATAAACTAACAATTTCCTATATAGTTTCAACAATATGCCAGATGGTAAAAGGCCAAATAACAATATGCTGAATAGGCGGTTAAGTTAGGTTACCATAAAAAAATGGCAATTTTCACGAACAAAATTTTTGCTGTACTCTATGCCATAAAGTTGGTAAATAATCCGCACCGGGTGCAGACAATAAAAAACCTTTCAATGACAATATGGCCTACATTTACAATATGTGTTAATGTATTGGTTGTATGGTGAAAATGAGAATCAACGATTCGATAACAATAACATAAAATGTAATAATATATCTAACATTCAAAGCATAGTTGTGACTATATAGTAAATTGTTTTTTGTTATGCGGGAAGTGACAATACTCGGGTTGCGCCACCGAGGATGAGCTTGGAATAAAGAAAACATGGTTACCCTGATAAAAATAACCATACAATTACAATACAATAATATAGAATAACCTTAAAATCTATTTCCGACCACAAATCTTATTGTTCGTGAATCAGAAAAATGAAAAATACATGTTGTCATCACAATAGATCTCCAATCCATTCCATATGCTAAGATTTTCAACAATTGTGAAACAATACAATTTATAGTAATTGACTTTAATTTGTTAGGAAAAAAATTGATTTTTTCTATAGTTAAGATACATAACAACCCCCTTTTCTATCGTCGATGCCTCAATTTACATTCGATTCTATTGGGGGAACAATAACTCGTACACTGCTGAAAAAAAACTATCAAATTTCATAAATTACGCCTTATGAAGTATCGGAAATGCTGGTTGTTTAGACTTCATAAGATTATAATGTTAATCATAAGGACTCTTATGACTTTCTTACTTACTCATAATGATTTTTTCTATGAGTATCATTTCCACAAAAGTACCTTATGATTTTCATATTCATCCTGTGGATGAAAAAAACCATAAGATAATTTAGTAAACCAACAACAATGGCGCACCAAGGAATGTTGTGGAATGGATGTTGGGATCATCTTCAAAAAATTATCACACGAGGTAATCCTATTTACGATCATTTTAATCACCAACATCTATCCAAAGTGGTGGATCTTATACCTATGCCCATCTAAGGTAACCATCTTATAAGAAAATGTAATAAAGAAAGCCTGAACTACTTGTTAGCAGTGCTTTTGCTAGTACCGTTAAAATAATCAAGGTTAATTCATTTTCCAACCCGGTTGTTATCTAAGTGTTTTTTTTATCCCTACAGAGACCACCATGTTTGTTAGCACCAACAAAACCTTTTCTGAACGACGGACATGCAGTATATCGAAACACTTGGACTTCATTATAACGTTAGGATTTTTTCGTTGATTCTAGAGAAATCGACCATTAAAATTCCATTTGATTATTCCAATGTTACATGCATACTTCAAGGATTGTAAGAAGGTACATTTTCTATACAAATAAAGATTTGTTGGCCTCACTACTT
The DNA here is from genome assembly GCA_034211315.2 of Aedes japonicus. NCBI lineage: Eukaryota > Metazoa > Arthropoda > Insecta > Diptera > Culicidae > Aedes > Aedes japonicus. The sequence goes on along the minus strand of JASCZW010001376.1, from coordinate 10,458 downwards.
TAATTATTTTAAAAATCAAGTCATCCTTCTGAACATAATATGAAAATTTTACCTAATAATTAATTTTAAATGCATAACGCACACGTTCAGTTAACATAATCAATAATAATGTGTTTCATAAGGTCGTTAATGAAACTCATGTAATTATCATATCTAAAACATCGCTGGTAATGAAGACAACAAACATCGCATTCGCGTTCATAAGGTATAAGTATGAATTTCAAACCGATTCCTTGTGGCTAAATTTCATAAGGTTTTTTAATGAACTTCTTAAGATTTTTTTCGTCAGTGTAGTACCATCTTATCGTTGTGAGCAAAGCTATTAATTGTACATACCATAGATTCTCTTGTATGGTTACAATACATACTGTATACTGTAAAATTTCCTGTAATACTGTAAAAATTTTCTAAGCGTGTACATCGCTGACCATTGTACGAACTATCAAATACTTGAATCCAGTACCAAAAAACACGTTCTAGAGTACAAAGCTGTACTTTGTATGTCTGTCGCAGACATTATATACATCATGTAACGAGTATGAGCTCCACAGTTGAAAATAATGGCTAGCCCACTGCCTGATACGTTGCGGATGAGTCGGTGTGAATTTGACAGTTTTTCCAAAGGTTTTCTGTCAATTTAACGTCAACGCATCCGCAACGTATCAATTGATGGGTGACCCTAACTTTGGTCGATGTAAATACGTTCAATTGACAATTTGTTATTGGATTCATTCGATTTGACAGAACCAGTGAGCGAAGAGATTCGGGGTACCTTGACTTCACTCTGAGCTGTAAAGTTGTTACCGAAGTTGAACCGCGATCTGAACAAAAATCATTACAGCGGAACCAGTTTCAGAAATGAGTTTTTTGGTTGCGTAAACCCTATGACACCAAATCTCTACACAAGTAAAGTTTGTTTACGTATCCCAACAGACAGCATTTTTCTGAGCCGCAGCACCGGGTGACCATTGACAGCAACAGTGTCAAATTCAATCAATATTACACAACCAGTAATCGAAAAGTCTCTATCCCGGGTTGTTCCGTGGTTTCGAAATATCGTCGTCTGCCAGTTGCGGCAATCAATCAGCAGAACACCCGCGATGGCCGAATCGAACCGGCTCCGTCGTGAAAAATCTTGGCCCTTAAGCCGTTGACCTAGCGAGAACATCCTGTACTACTATTTTCCCCTGCAAAGTATGGTCAGCCAGGCGGCTTCTCGGCTAGACGTCATGAACCCGCTCAATCGCCATCAGGTACACAGGGTTATTTTTATGTGCTGTTCTACATTATGCTGTGCTTAACGCTGATAGTTTCCCACTATTCACAATACACCACATTTAATATTGTTTACCAGATTGTTACCAAAGCGGGACGTCACAAACTTTCGTTGCTCGTCCACACATTGTTTGGGATCCACACTGTACTTCTACCAGTCGGCCGCGCCCGGCTGCCGTTCCGACCCAACGTCGTGCCGCTCATATAGCATCTGTGGCGCGGTTCTGCTTAGCTTCGGCTCGGTGCTGGTTTGGGCCGTGCTTGCGAAGTGCCATCCCGCAAGGAATCAGGGTTTGGCCACGGCGCTGTTGGACTGTCGTCCGGTGTTGTGATGGCCAAGCTGGCGTACGACTTCTTGGACAGCAACGGCGGGCTGTGCCAGTAGCTAAGAATTAAGGCGCTGCGATGCATGAGAAGGTAACCGAAGATAGTTTCGGACGCGCATTGCTTGATCGGTAATGTTCATTTTACGGAACAGAATTGTACTAACACTGATTGATCAATTTAAAAATAAAAATTAAATCACTTTTTAAATTTCGCTGACCGCGAGCAATTCATATTCCACTGGCGAGCTATCTTCGATAAGCCTATTAAACCAAGTTGGCTTACAGATACTTCTTCAGTGTCGAGTGTCATACCGAAGAAGTCTGTGTTAGCAGACGAAATAGGCTCATTCGGTCAAAAGATAAGTTTGTTAGTGGAATTAAATTGAATTTGCTCGCGAATTCTAGCGAAATTTAAAAAAGGTAAGCCTAAGGTTTAAATTTTTTTATTTTAAAAGCATCAAATGAAGTGTTAAATTTTAAATTCCTCCTAGTTTCCCAATCACAATCGTTCTACTAATACGCTCAAAGAAGTTAAAAATAGTGTTTAAAAAAAGTGAAAGTTCATTTTTGTCAAGATCATGACAGTTTTATCCATTCGCGAGATTGTTAGATAAAATAAAGATTTTTGAATAAATTCTACGCCACATTATTTGAAGCGTGTTCTTTTGGACGAAATTCCTTTTTTAGGTTTCTGCTTGAGATAGTTCGCTACGAGATTTACCGGTGCGATCTAATTCGGAAACACTGATCGAATAAAAATGATGGCTGGTACAGGCGCATAATCAGGATGGAAAGAATGAGATAGCTGGAACAGCTTGCGAGTAAGTTACCAGACAGTAACATTCCGTAGCATGCGACATAGGTGGTGGTCATAAAAACATGGCGAGGTATTTTTAAAAAAGTCAAGTGAACGAAAACCGTATTCAATGTAAGTTCAACGGTCGCGAATGTTCCTGTTGTTTTGTCAGTAGAGGGTAGTAGAAGGGGCATTATAAACATGGCAGATTTGCGTTAAAGTATACATAAATGGGGTATTTTGCGTTGATTCTGGCAGAATTCAGAACCAGATGGCAACGGCTGACTTCCAGCATGAGTTGAGAAATCGTTCTATACACGGTAATTCTTAGGAAATCGTTTTTTGACTATCACGCTAAGAAAAAAGTACCCAGTGGAGCAAGTTAAGTGCACGCTAAGATAAGATTACCGAAAATTGGGTTTTGGTAGCAAAACCTAAAGTATCGGCGAGGGGGTGACACTCCACGATGAGCGTCAAATAAGTTTCCCTGACATGAAATTTCCACGATGATGACGATTTTCTTTGCGCTGCAAGCATTTTTGCGATTGCCACGATCAATCGCGATGAGGACTGCCACGATGACGATGTGATCAGAATAAAAATTATCGCTGACAGCATCAAACCGCTCGAAAAATTTGACAACATGAACTGCCAGAAATAAAATGACATTTCTCGCTTCCAAACATTCCATCAGTAAAATTGCCATCTGTCATAGCAAGAAAAATGAAATTTTTTATTACTATTCGTACACCGGATTTTGTGTTTCCGTTGACTCCTCTGCGTTAGCCCGCCGGGTGAGTCGTCGTCAGTTCGGTATTCCCTATCTTCACGCCTTTTGGTCTACAATACCGTCTGCGCTGATGCTTCTCACGTGGCTTCTGAGTTTAAAGACCGAATAGTTGCAGATGTTGGATCAAACTAATTTCAACGAAGTACCGCAACGATACCATCAGCCTTTGGTGAAGTTATCCATCCAACATACGGGAGTCGAGCTAGGACGACGAGTTCGTTAACCATTACCTTACTCATTACGGCTGCCAAAACTACGGAACCCACATCCTTTATCCCCCAACAACCGACACCGCGACAACAACAACAGCCGCAGAATTCATAACATCAACAACATCCTGTCATCACTTTATGCCCACCTAGCAATGTACTAGGTGGGCATAAAGTGGGATGACAGGATATTCGATGATATTATAATTCTGCGGCTGTTTAATTGATAAGGATATGCAATCTGGCCCAGCCGCTAATAATGGTAGCTGATTAACAAACTCGTCGTCTAACTCTCCATGTATTGGATGGATAACTTCGCAAGGCTGATATTATCGTTGCGGTACTCTCCCGTTGAAACAAAGTTGTCCAACATCTACAGCCTATTCGGCGGCTGCGCTACCGTGAAGCATCAGCAACGAACAGTAGCCAGACCAAAGGCATGAATAGTGAAAACTGAATTGATGGCGGCTTTCCCAGCAGTAATAATGCGAAGTGGCAAACCTCGTCATCAATGACAGAGAACAATTTTATTGATGGAATGTTCGTCGCGAATGTCATTTATTTCTGGCAGTTCGTTGTCCATTTTCAAGCAGTTGATATATCAAATGGGTTTTTTTGAACTTTACCCAGCACTCTCAACGGCACGTCATCATCGCCCTGCTCATCGCGATTGATCGCCAATCGCGAAAACAACTGGCAAAATCGACATCATCGTAGTGTTCCAAAGTAGGAACTGTGACGCTCATGTGAATATCGCCTCGCCGACGCTGCCAAACTGAATTTTCGTGATCTTAATGTAGCGTGCATAGCTGCTCCGCTGGTACTTTCTTGGCGTGATAGTCGAAAATGATTTCTAGGAGTACGTGTATGACGATTTCTCGTATTAATGCATTACCATCTGGTTCTGAATGCCGAAAGATCAACGCAAATACCCCGTTTATATAACGCCGTCACCATGATATAATGCCCCTTCTGCTACCCTCTGCGGCAAGGCAACAGGTATTCGCGACAGTCAGACACATTGAATGCAGTTTTCGTTCATGACTTTTAAAATGCCTCGCTAATGTTTTATGACCACCGCCTATCTGCATATATGAAATGTTATATCTGTAACCTGCTGACTATCGATAACTCGCGTATGATGCCTGTAACAATTCATTTATTCGTCAATTACTGAGTCATAATCTCAAAACCGAAACCTCTGGCAGAAACTAGAGATTTCCATTCAGAATTTGCGAAAACTCAAATAATGTGGCGTAGAATTATTCAAAATCTTTATTTTAATCACAACAGTATCTGCGAATGAATAAAGACTGTCTGTGATCTTGAAATAAATGGTGTCAGGCATGCATCGTCTGATATCTTCGGTACGTATGCCAAACTAGTGCTGGCTGCAACTGCTTATGTCCAGATGGTCGGCAAACTGTATCACAGCGATACATTTGGCGTGTCAAACCTGATTCCTTGATTGACTTCTGGCGCCAGCATAGACCAGAAGCTAAAACAGACCGCGCCACAATGCCTTAGACGCTGCGACTGGAATCAGGTGTGGCAGTACAGTGTGGTCACAGGCAATGTGGACGGTAAGCCTTTGTGTCTGATGAACTTATTGGAAATGTGGTGTATTAGAATAGTGGGGAAATATCGGTGATGATGTAGTCATGATAGCAAAGTGGCCCTGTGTATTGGCGATTGACAGGTTCACCGAACCTCATAGCTGACAATCGTGTGCAGGATGTTCCTTGATCCCGGCGGCTAAGGCAAGTTTCATTGAATGGTTCATTCAATAATCGCAGGTACTGATTAACAACGCAACTGGTATTTCGAGAACCTGTATTGGCTTATGATGAACGGTGACATATTGCAATCAGTAATGCAGTGCTGCAGTCAGATAGCAGTATGATACGTAAACAAACACTTGTAATAAATTTGATGTCGCCGTAGCCAAAACTCATTCTGGAGCTGGTTCCGCTGTGATGATTTTGTTCAGATCGCGGTTCAACTTTCTTAACGGCACAGCTTTGCGTGAAGTCAAGGTACCCAGATCTCTTCGCTCTCACTAGTTCTGTCAAATCGAATGAATCCAATAATGATTGTCAATTGAACGTTTTTACATCGACTGTTAGGGTCGCCCACAGTTGATACGTTGCGGATGCGTTGACGTTAAATTGACGAGAACCTTTGGAAAAACTGTCAAATTCACACCGACTCATCCGCAACGTATCAGGCAATGGGCTAGCCATTATTTTCAACTGTGGAGCTCATGCTCATTATATTATGTATAATGTCTGGGACAGACATCCAAAGTAGCTTACTCTAGAACGTGTTTTTGGTACTGGATTCAAGTATTTGATAGTTCGTACAATGGTCAGCGATGTGCGCTGCCAATTTTACAGTATTACAGGAAATTTTACAGTATACAGTATGTATTGTAACCATACAAGAGAATCTATGGTATGTACAATTAATAGCTTTGCTCACAACGATAGATGGTACTACACTGACAGAAGAAAATCTTGAGAAGTTCGTTAAAACATAGCATGAAATTTAGCCTGGAGATCGGTTTGAAATTCATACTTATACCTTATGAACGCGGATGCGATGTTTATTTGTCTTCATTACCGGCGATGTTTAGATATGATAATTACATAAGTTTGTTACGACCTTATGAAACGCATTATTCTTGATTGTATTAACTGAACGTTATTGCGTTATGCATTGTAAAATTAATTATTAAATTAAAGGTTTTCGTATTATGTTCAGAAGGATGACTTGATTTTTAAGGTAATTAAATTAGTGAGGCCAACAAATCTTTATTTGTATAGAAAATGTGCCTTCTTGCAATCCTTGAAATATGCATGTAACATTGGAATAATCAAATGGAATTTTGATGGTCGATTTCTCAGAATCAACGAAAAATCCTGGCGTTATAATGAAAGTCAAGTGTTTCGATAAACTGCATGTCCGTCGTTCAGAAAACGGTTTTTGTTGGTGCTAACAAACATGGTGGTCTCTGTAGGGATAAAAAAAAACACTTAGGTAACAGCCAGGTTGGAAAATGAATTAACCTTGATTATTTTGACTAATTTTATAAAAGCACTACTAACAAGTAGTTCAGGCTTTTCTTTATTGCATTTTCTTATAAGATGGTTACCTTAGATGGGCATAGGTATATAAGATCCATCACTTTGGATAGATGTTGGTGATTAAAATGACCGTAAATGAACACCTCGTGTGATAATTTTTTGAAGATAGTCCCAACATCCATTCCACCGCATTCCTTGGTGCGCCATTGTTTGTTGTAAATTATCTTATGGTTTATTTCATCCGCAGGATGAATGTAAATCATAAAGGTACTTTAATGATGATACTCATAGAAAAAATCATTATGGTAAGTTAGAAAGTCATGGGAGTCCTTATGATTAACATTATAATCTTATGAAGTCTAAACAACCAGCATTTCGATACTTTGCAAGGCGTAATTTATGAAATTTGATAGTTTCACTGTAAATCCGAATGTAAATTGAGGCATCGACGATAGAAAAGGGGGTTGTTATGTATCTTAACTATAGAAAAATCAAATCTTTTCCTAACAAATTAAAGTCAATTACTATAAATTGTATTGTTTCACGGTGTTGAAAATCTTAGCATATGGAATGGATTGGAGATCTATTGTGATGACAACATGTATCTTTTCATTTTCCTGATTCACGAACAATAAGACTTGTGGTCGGAAATAGATTTTAAGGTTATTCTATATTATTGTATTGTAATTGTATGGTTATTTTTATCGGGGTAAATCCATGTTTTCTTTATTCCAAGCTCATCCTCGGTAGGCAACCCGAGTATTGTCACTTCCTGCATAACAAAAACAATTTACTATATAGTCACAACTATGCTTTGAATGTTAGATATATTATTACATTTTATGTTATTGTTATCGAATCGTTGATTCTCATTTTCACTATACAACCTACTACATTAACACATATTGTAAATGTAGGCCATATTGTCATTGAAAGGTTTTTTATTGTCTGACTCGGTGCGGATTATTTACCAACTTTATGGCATAGAGTACAGCAAAATTTTGTTCGTGAAAATTGCCATTTTTTATGGTAACCTACCAACCGCCTATTCAGCATATTGTTATTTGGCCTTTTACCATCTGGCATATTGTTGAAACTATATAGGAAACTGTTAGTTTATAGTTGTCAACTATAAGAGTAAATGTCGTAACAATAACGGAAACAGTCGCCAACAATAAGGGAAAGTGTCCAGGAATGGTTTTGTGATTATGCGGGTTTTCACAACGACATAAAAAATAACAAGGACTATTATACGTTCCTTTGACTACAAAAACAAATATGTCTCTAGTTTGAGTTAATTCGGACTAGGGTTCGGTGGTATGATCTGATACCCTGTAACGCACCACGAAAATGTGATCTACCAACGTTACCGGTTCAGTTGTTATCAAATAGTTTAATTTGTTTCATCTCATATAACCTCTACATTAACGAATATTGTTCATGTATTCCATATCAGTAGTTACTAGGTTTTCGATTGTCTGCTCTCGGTGTGGATTATATGCACAATTTTGTTCGTGAAAAATGTCATTTTTTAATGGCAGAAATGGTATGCATTCTACGACCTTTTGGCAGATTTTTAAATTCTAGGAAGCCATACACTGACGAAAAAAATCTTAAGAAGTTCATTAAAAACCTTATGAAATTTAGCCACAAGGAATCGGTTTGAAATTCATACTTATACCTTATGAACGCGAATGCGATGTTTGTTGTCTTCATTACCAGCGATGTTTTAGATATGATAATTACATGAGTTTCATTACACGACCTTATGAAACACATTATTATTGATTATGTTAACTGAACGTGTGCGTTATGCATTTGTAAAATTAATTATTAGGTAAAATTTTCATATTATGTTCAGAAGGATGACTTGATTTTTAAAATAATTAAAGTAGTGAGGCCAACAAATCTTTATTTGTATAGAAAATGTACCTTCTTACAATCCTTGAAGTATGCATGTAACATTGGAATAATCAAATGGAATTTTAATGGTCGATTTCTCCAGAATCAACGAAAAAATCCTAACGTTATAATGAAGTCCAAGTGTTTCGATATACTGCATGTCCGTCGTTCAGAAAACGGTTTTGTTGGTACTAACAAACATGGTGGTCTCTGTAGGGATAAAAAAAACACTTAGATAACAACCGGGTTGGAAAATGAATTAACCTTGATTATTTTAACGGTACTAGCAAAAGCACTGCTAACAAGTAGTTCAGGCTTTCTTTATTACATTTTCTTATAAGATGGTTACCTTAGATGGGCATAGGTATAAGATCCACCACTTTGGATAGATGTTGGTGATTAAAATGACCGTAAATAGGCTTACCTCGTGTGATAATTTTTTGAAGATGATCCCAACATCCATTCCACAACATTCCTTGGTGCGCCATTGTTGTTGGTTTACTAAATTATCTTATGGTTTTTTTCATCCACAGGATGAATATGAAAATCATAAGGTACTTTTGTGGAAATGATACTCATAGAAAAAATCATTATGAGTAAGTAAGAAAGTCATAAGAGTCCTTATGATTAACATTATAATCTTATGAAGTCTAAACAACCAGCATTTCCGATACTTCATAAGGCGTAAATTATGAAATTTGATAGTTTTTTTTCAGCAGTGTAGGCTGTGCAGCGTAAATACAAAAATACTATAATTTGTTCTCTCCATTACTAACTATACAAATATATCCAGTTACATTTTTCTTAGTACTCGATCTGTACTTCGACATGAATAGAAAGACCTCGAAAATTCCAGGATGTTGTTCCGTTTCATCACAGAGAACAGACGTTTATCTTCGGTCTGCTACTTGTGTAAAACGTTTAACTGACATTTCAAATGTATGTTGTTATGCTCCTGGTAGGCGGCGCTGCAGATGTGCGATAACTGTCATGCAAATGTTTATCAAAAAAAAAGGCTAGCACATAACCTGACAATTTGTATTTGTTTTTCTCTGCACTTGCTTCCTAAACCGGTTGCCCATATTACCTTTTACACACTTTCTTCAAGAAAAGGTATATAGACATCAATGTCTGTTCTCGTGGTTTTATGACAATGTCACGCAGTTGAGTACCAGAAGAGAAAGAGAAGTAGCTTCGAAGATTTTAATTGGAATTCTGATCACATCTGTGTGGGGAGAGAACCCGGTATGTACCAAAACAAAAGGAAGATATTGGTATCAAGGAAACGCAAGATTTGATTTCCTCGGAGGGCAACGCAGTGTGGCGGAATACCTGGAGTACGAGTTCTTGGTGGAAACCGGCGATGATTGCAATGGAGGATCTTTTTGGGAACTGCGACAGTGGAAAATGAACACCTGGACCAGACTGATGCAAGCTATAGAGAGGAATACGTTTGTCAACATCAGCCAAAAGCTCCAATCTTCAGTTCGGGTCCGGTCCTGTACACGATCGAAACAAAGCGTCACTGAGTTAATTGTCAATATTATAGAACTCAATCGAGGATTTGAAAACAAACCGTATGTTATTTTACAGGAACTTCACAGCGTCCACGATTTTGATCTGCTGGAACCAGATAAAATTGGCTTAGATGGAGAATATGACATTTTCGATGGAATTCTGACGTGATTACCTAAGAGATAACCTTGATGACAGTGCATCAGAGTCCGAAATCGAATTCTGGGAAACTGTCGATAATTCCAACTACGAATAGCATTGAAAACTGCAACTGTGGAAAATTTAAACCTGGATGGTACTGGGGATGTACAGCTGTTAGGAGGAGTAGGTTGTCATCAACTTCAACATTAACAAAAACATGTTGAGGTGGAATTGCCGCATCCATAAAACTCAAAGTGCTTTAAGCTAAATATTATGTTATTTACAGGAAACTACCGTCAACTGAAATATGAAAATGAGAATAATGTAGCCGTAGCCTCAACAACAGCTAAAATGGTTTGTACTACAGTTTTGGGGCTTAATGTATCATTTGTAAAAACGATAATTGATAGTGCTGTGA
>JASCZW010001375.1:0-58038 GCA_034211315.2 Aedes japonicus | reverse complement strand
CAAGAAGAGCAGCGTATCAAAATTTTGCTCGCGCATCGCGAAAATCCGAAATAAAGTTAACTGAATTCAAAAATGTTGATATTATTGCTAAAAGTAGTTGAAAATAGGATTTGAAAGAACTATAATAAACTCCCAAGCCATACCCTGATGTCTATTAGTTTATGTCACTTTGGAGCGAATATTTGTAAATTGATATCTTTTTACTGTACAATGTAGGGTATTTGTCCCTTGACTCAGCCTATTATGCAACCAGCGATCACATTTTTCAATATAACTCATACAGTTTTTAAGCGAGATTCAACTAGTAATACTCTTGCAAAGATAAGTTTGATAAGACATTTGGTAGCATGTATCTTTAAAAGTTACACAACCATTTTTATAATGCCATACACTTTCGAGGGATGTGGATTTAATGTCGGTCTATAGGCACCAAATTGGGTCTATTTGTGGATGCAACTTTGTCCCATTCGATGGATTAATTACTAAATGCAGCCTTTGTACGGTTTGTTTTTCTTATTTTATGAATTAAGGCATTGTAAGCTGTACTGGATTTACTTAATACAACATTTCAAAACACAAACTAAAGTAAAACTGCCTCGAAACACTTAAATGATGCTCATATATGATTTATCAGTTATTCAATAATGAAAACATTATAATTCAGAATACAATGATTTTGTCTCTTCGATTTATGTTTAGATGAGCCACTTGAATACAAACAACCGCAAGTTCATGCATTTGAACTTGAAATTTTACCAATAAAAACCTTTTTACAGGCCATAGTTGAGAATATACGAAAAAATATGTATCCAACATTTTCTTGTAAAATCATTGTTATTTTAGCTATGTGAACAGTTAGTTTGTAACTTGTAACAATGTTTTGCACATCCAGACTGCATTATAGGCTTTATCGATTCAATTATGCCAAATTTAGATCACTTGAAATCGTGTAGATAATCTGTTCAGCATAACCAGTGAAATCATGATGCCCTAAAAGTTCAAGAAACCGAAAATTACGCGAAAGTGAACAACTATAAGATGATTAATGATTAATATTGTCTCAATTGCTTCGGATTACATCTATCATGCTAATAGCAACATGGTTTTGTTGATTATCGCAAAATTAATGCACATTTGGTACATAGGCCGAATGAAAGAGCTAGGCTAACATTACATCCCCTTGCCCTAGGTTGCTTTGTTCATAAATTACATAAGACAGCGCTCAATGAAACAGCTGACAAAAATCGTCGTGTTTGTTGGCATTCGTAAGTTGAATTAGACTTGAGTTGACAGTTATTTGATGATTCTCTAAAGCTAAGTGTGCATTTATAATTTTTAAGCTGCTTTTACATCAAGAGAAAGGTTAAGGCATCTATTTACGTTTGAAAGATTCTGTCGATAGCCAAGCGCCCCGATGAATCTTTATTTTAAAGAAGTATTGAGATAAGAACTTCTTTCATCATCCATTTAATTTTCAAGTTTCGCTAAAGTAGTATATTGCTACTGAAAAATATTTGAAATAACACTGAAGCTACGAAACGATAAAAATCGTGTACGCAAATCATCGAAAAACAGGTACGTGCACTATGGCGGATATAGTTCGAACTAGGCTGCGTAGAAAAAAAAAAGCCGAGCCTATGTACGAATTTAATTAATTTCCGACTGGGTTTGCCGCTCAAACGATTTCCTTTCCACTTTGTTTTGTCTAGAAATGTAGTTAGTTTATTGTCGGTTTGGGTTGTTTTGTTTTGTTTACTTTAAACGGTTACGCAGGTTATTTATTTTGCCTTTCAATTACGCGTAAAAGATGTAAAGATATGCGGCACACTGCCAGATATGTTTTAAATACGTTTTCTTCCTCATTATGATCACGCACTGCATTTTGCGTTTTGGTGAATATTAAGTTGAAAAGTGTTGTCCTATGAAGATGTAATAATTCAATGTCTTCTTCTATTTTTCATCACATGTTACACAAAAATGGTAAATTAAAAAAATGTTTTTTTTTTCATCTATGGTGAGATCTGGATCCTTTCTATAATAAATTCAAATTAATAATATAATTCATGCTGGTCACATCACAGAGGGTACCGATTTGTTTTCTTCTGTTCGGGACATAAACTACTGCAACCAGAAATTTGATTTATGGTAGTATATCTCGTATCCTTTGTTTAGTGCATGTAGGTTACTTCATCACTCATGATAAATGATGACGTATTTGGTGTTATTACATTGTTTGTTTTGTTGGCTATGAATCGAGTTTTTTTTTAAGTCTCCGGTATTTAAACCCTTTAATGAGTGCGAGCACTCTTCAACGGCGCGCCTCTTTGCCAATTAAAACCGGATTCAATGCAAAAAAAAACAATGACTCCGATGCTGACCACACAGAAAAAAATAATTAATTTTAACAAGCGTGTAAAATATCCCCTCGTTTAAATCCAAGCTAAAGGAGGCGTTAACAACGAAATTGTATGCAACTCTTCATGTGCCATACAACAATATTGGCAATCTTTCATACAACAGGCTGGATTCAGGCGTTATCTGGGTTAAATTTACATGAAATATCCCATTATATTCTGGAAAATCTAGCATTCCCTTTATGTGCATTAGATAACGCAGAAAATTCAATGTTTCTTTTTATCTGTGCATGCAGTACCATAGTACTAACCAATTCAAGCTTTTTTTTTTTAATAATCATTTATTTGTACAGGCTCAATCGAATTAACTTTACAGAGCCAAATTTTCATACTTTTATACATCATTTATCTAAAACTAAAGTTAGGAGGATAAAACCGATTACTCGCGGCCGTTTCGGGGTTAATAGGAATTACAAATTACGGATGGAAAAGAGGGTGGGAATTTAAAGTATGGTTTACATAACACATTATATTTCAATTCTAAATTATCTCAACACTTATAACTATACAATTTATGGTTTTCTTTTGACTTGAACATTTTTTGAAAAAGGAAAAAAACACACACACATACACATATAAAAAAAACTTAAAGTAAACATACAGGTTAAACTAACTACAATCTAATGCTAATGTTAGTCAAAAACACATAAATGAGTTTCATGTATTCCAAATCACGTACAGCCAAAATATCTCGAACTGGCATATTGGGTTGTCTACCTCGAGCCCGAAGGGAATCATAAAGCCTCGATCTGAAACCACGATGCTCAGCACAAGACCAAATATCGTGATCTGCGTTCTGATAGCCTTGTCCACACTCACAGAGATTGCTGTCGCTCAGCCCAACCCGGTATAAATGAGCGTTCAAAGAATAATGATTGGGCATGAGGCGAGACATGACACAAATGAAGTCTCGACCCACATCCATCCCGCTAAACCAAGATTTCTTCGACACCTTTGGGATGATAGAATGTTGCCATCGCCCCAAATCTCCTTTACTCCATTTATACTGCCAGCTGACGAGTGACTGTTGACGAAAAATAGTAAAAAAATCGTTGAAGGTGATTTGTCGATCATAAATATCGCCTTCCATAGCGCCCACCTTTGCAAGCGAGTCCGCTTTCTTATTGCCCGGAATTGAACAATGAGAAGGGACCCATACAAAGGTGATGATAAAATAACGCGAAGATAAAGCACTTAGAAGCTCCTGTATTTTCATGAGAAAATACGAGTAGTGCTTTACCGGCCTCAACGAGCGAATAGCCTCTATAGAACTGAGACTATCCGTGAAAATGAAGTACCGATCTGGTGTTAATGAGGCAACGGTTTCTAGCGTAAAGTGTATTGCCGCTAATTCAGCGACATATACGGAACAAGGAGCATGAAGTTTACGATTGGCGCTATAAATTTCATTAAATATTCGAAAGCCTGCTGACTCCTCTATCAATAGATCCGTCAGTGAAGAACGATTTAGTGGAATCAACTTGGCCAAACTTTGCAGCAATATCACAGGAGCAATCATAGGACGATGATGCTCTGGGATTCCATGAAGCTCCTGCTTCATGGATAAATCAAAATGAACCGAATTGTCGAAATCGGAGAAGCAAAACACGATTGGAAATGTTCGGCGAAGGGCTGACGATCCTGTGTTATGTACAAATGGTACAAGGTCATGAAGCGGGTTTGAGGATTCAACTCAAGGAGCTTCTCAAAATGTTCGATTACCTGAGGGTTCATAACTTCACACCTGGTGAGGAGCCGGAGAGATAATTCTGAAAACCGATCCGAGAGTGGCAACATGCCAGCCAGCACTTCAAGACCCGTGGTGTGAGTCGAGTGCATGCAACCTAACGCGATACGAAGACACCGATACTGAATACGTTCCAGTTTAATGAAGTGCGACCGAGCCGCTGACTGGAAACAAAAACTACCGTATTCCATAACCGACAAAATCGTTGTCCGGTACAACGTTAGAAGATCTTGCGGATGTGCTCCCAACTAGGTCCCGAAGTTATTGTGCAGAGAAAGTTGATCCTTGGCTGGCCTTTTCGCTTCACATACTCAATATGGGATCTCCAGGTGCACTTTGAATCGAACCAGACCCCAAGATATTTAAAGGACATAGAATGAGTTATCGGCTTACCTCAAATTTGAAGCTTCGGTTGTGCTAGGTTATGCTTTCTTAGAAAAACTACCAACTCGGTTTTCTCCGTAGAGAATTCGATACCTAGCTCTAGAGCCCAAGTAGACAAATTGTCTGAGGTATCTTGTAAGGGTCCTTGCAGATCGATCCCATTGGATCCCGTGACAGACACTACGCCGTCATCTGCAAGTTGTCTCAACGTACAGTTGTCACCTAGACAACCGTCAATGTCTTCTTCCTGGAAAAGGTGATCTACCACCGTTACGGATCAGGGTTCCGATTACTTTTTCACATATAAGGAATGTGGCCTTAGGTATGTGATTTTTAACTGTCGATTAATAGGATTTTGTCCAAGTCCGAAACTGATAATTTCCCCTAAGCTACACGAAACTTGTCCAGATGTACTCAATGTTTCCTTGGGTGCTTGATGTGATTCTTGATAGGGTATGTGTCCCTTGACTCAGCCTATTATGCAACCATCGATCACATTTTTTATTATAACTCATATAGTTTTTGAGCTGTAAGCGAGATTCAACTAGTTATACACTTGCAAAGATAAGTTTGATAAGACATTTGGTAGTATGTATCACGAAAAGTTACACAACTCTTTTTATAAAGTCAGAAACATTCGAGGGATGTGGATTTAATGTCGGTTTATAGGCACCAAATTGGGTCTATTTATGGATCCAAGTTCGTCCCATTCGATGGATTTACTACTAAAGGCAGTCATTGTTCGGTTTTTTTTTCCTAATTTTATGAATTAAGGCATTGTAAGCTGTACTCGATTTTCTTGATACATTTCACAAAACAAACTAAAGTAAACTGCCTCGAAACACTTAAGCGATGTTCATATTTGATTTATCAGCCATTCAATAATGAAAGCATTATATTTCACTATACAATGATTTTGTTCCTTCGGTTTTTGTTTAGATGAGCCATTTGAATATAAACAACCTCAAAATCATGCATTTCCACGTGAAATTATACCAACAAGAATGTTTTTACTACGTTATTGATACTACAGGCCATAATTAGGAACATCCAAAAAAATATGTCCCCAACATTGGGTCTACGATTTTCTTGTAAAATCATCGTTATTTTAGCTATGTGAACTTTTAGTTTGTAACGTGTAACTATTTTCTGCACATCCAGACTGCATTACTTGCTTTATCGATTCAATTAAGCCAAATTTAGATCACTTGAAGATCGTGTAGATCATCGGTTCAGCTTAACCAGTGAAATCAAGATGCCCCAAAATCTCAAGAAATCGAAAATTACGCGGAGTGAACAACTTTTTGTTGATTATTATTGTCTCAATTGCTTCGGATTACATCGGTCATCCTATTAGCAACATAATTTTGTTGATTATCGCTAAATTAATGACACATTTGGTACGTAGGCCGAATGAAGGAGCTAGGCTAACATTACATCCCCTTACCCTAAATCCAAAACTGACCACTCCACATTGTTGATTGGAATCGCATCTATTTAGCCGTTGGTTTCCAGTGGTGGCTAAGATGTAATTTCGGTTTGCCCTTCATGCATATCATACATTTTGCGTACAATTGCAAATACAGCTAAGGGAATTAATTCAAAGCAAGATATGGCCATCCTGCTAGTTTACGACAATAACGGCACTGCCAAATGACAAATTTTAACAAATGGTGACCTTCAATCAATTCTCGATATATTTTCGATATGTTTGCTTCAATAAGTTGGAAATTGTTTGAAAAATTATCATTGGTTATCGACTTTACATGCTCAAACAGACCCTCAAAAATCAATACCGATAATCAATATGGTTTCCAGCTGAACGATCATATCATCACAACTGTTGCCATTTCATTATACCAACATGCAAAAAAACGGACCTTTTCAGGGCCATAAAATTAATTTCTAAAGAGTGAATAATATACTCTTCTAACATATTTACTACAGTAATGCCAATCCATCATCCCATTAGAACAGCTCGCGTTACAATGTTTCGCTACGCAACAGTGCGTGAAGGCTGCCTCATCTGTTATTGAACTTATTATGCATCAAACAGTTAAACGTAGTCTGATTTTTCTGAAAACGTTTTTCGGATATCATCCAGAACATTTAATAATACATATGCGTTACCATATGAAATACTGAAAAATGAGTTATGTCAGTGACACAACTGCAAAGTTGACGTAGGACTGCTTGTTGATGTGAAGAAATGACAGTTATCGAATTAATAAACTTCTACTATACCTTCATCTGTCTCCCAGAAAGCGGGAAAGTAAGATTCTATCTACGATGCGGAGAACTAAAAAGCGAGTTTTTCCTTTTCACTAGATTGATCTCACGCGCACATCTCCATTCTAGTACTATATGTTCTGGATGCGTGTAGGAATCGCACGAAACAGAGACCTTTTTTGAGTGTATTTCTTCTGTATTCGGGTTTACCCATTTCACGGTAGTTATGAGTCATTCTGAGTAGTCATTTTTAACGTAGGACTACGTTTCTCTTTTCTATACCGGGCGTCATTTCAAAATTTTGTAAAATGAGAGCGTCTCGCAAAAGCGAAAGGTTTTTGAGCGCTTATACCTCTCGTTCGGCTAAACAGAATGACTTCATTTCATACGCCATTTGATCAGAAAAACTGACCAATTTTTCGCATTGAAATTTGAAAAAAGTTCCATTAGTGTAGGCAGTTCAATTTTTTAACTCAAATGACCTGCTTTTGCTGTCATACAAATTTGCATATCAACAGGTTGACAAATTTGTTTTCCCTAACACGGTCGTAGGAAACGGGTAGCAAATGTCTTCTTCTTCAAAATAACTTTGCTTTGTTGCCGGTGTCTGATTTTTCAATTGTGGCCCGTCCCCTATTATCAAATTTGCTTTGTTCTGCATTTTTGTGACTTCTTTCTTGGCTATGCTACAACGCTAGGATATAGTCGCGGGCGAACGAAAATTGGTTTAGTGTTCGCAAGCAGCTTCAGAACTATTTCCCTACGCGTTATCTTATCACCATCCTTTTCAGGACGATCAATTGACTTTAACAGACTTTATTAACTTAACTCAAACAAATACTCTTTTAATTTGTTTGAGTTAAGTTCTTATCATTTAAGTGAGTGAGTGATAGAGTGAGGAGTGAGGAGTGAGTGAGAGGAGTGAGTGGGGGAGTGAGGTGAGTGAGGAGTGAGTGAGCGTGAGTGTGGAGTGGAGTGAGTGAGGAGGAGTGAGTGAGTGAGTGAGTGAGCGAGGAGTGAGTGAGGTGGAGCAGTGTGAGTGAGTGAGTGAGTGAGTGGAGAGAGTGAGTGAGTGAGTGAGAGTGAGTGAGTTGAGTGAGTGAGCGAGCGAGTGAGTGAGTGAGTTCAACTTTTTGAAGCATAGCGTCACTCTTCCTTTTTCCGGGCTTCTGACCGGCATGACAATGAAAGTTCCTTTGGCGGAATGCCTATCAAGACGTTTACTTTATGATATTTTAAGTCAAAGGCTAATAGGTAGACTGAAAATGAAAACACACTTTTCAGCACATGCATTGGCCCATCACGAACCCAAAAAAAAACCTTCGTGACCGTCACGAAAAAGTGGCTAGGTTTTTGAGTGTGTTATATTTCCGTCGTATCTCCAACAATAAATTCCAACAAATTTCAACAAATGTTTGCACCAATCGTTCGGAAATATTTCTACGCGTCGAGTCCAATATTGAAAACTATTGATTTTCAACTTTAAACTATTGAATACGCCACGCCAAGAGCGAAGCCAAGTCTATTTATCTGGGCTACCTATCAAGCAGCTCATAGGAAACATACATGAACGCAAAACTAGAACTAATCAAAGTGTTGCATATTCCTATTGGTGTGGCTCTTTCTATGGACTCAAGTTAACAAAAAAATAAAGAAATTTTAAAAGGCGTGTAAAATTTCCCTTCGGTTAATTCCAAACCAGAGGAAGCGTTAACAAAGGTTTTTTTGTAATCTTTCATACGCCATGCAACAATGTATGCTATCTTCCATACAACAGACTAGATTCAGGATTATCTGGCTTAAATTTATATAAAATATTCCATTTTTCTGCCAAATCTAGCATTCACTTTATGTGCAGTAGATAAAGTAGAAAATAAGTGTTTGTTTCAAAACGTTTAGATGTTTAGATTGAATTGATACGCTTGAGATTTCCAACCGATTGATGCTAACATCGTGAAAGTCTATTGATTAAGTTATAAGCATATAATTTGTAACGATATTTCGGGACGATCGCTTTTTTCAGATTTTCATTTGACACACTAACCTGACTAAGTAAACCAATCGGAGTGTGGCGCAAATATGATGTTATTTTCGACCAATAGCTTTGTACGTTTAGACATTATTTCTTTCAATAATTTTTAATTAGTTTAAAGAAATGTAATGATTTAAGTTAGCAACAGGGATTCAGCGTAGATGTCTTATCTTTGGAAAGAAATACTTATCGTAAAATTTCTGGGTGGGTCAGAGAAGAGAAATTATTTTTCAAAATCTCCTTTCGAAACAAAACGCGGTAAATTTCAGAAATTGAGGAATGGCGCTCTATGCAGGAATAGAAAAGAGAGCCGTAAGTTCTACCTCAAATAACTGCTATCACCAGTTCATAGAAGCTGTCAAGCTCCTGTTGAAGCAAAATTGCATCATTCATGAAGTGAATCTTCAGAATTTAAAAAAAATCGGCAAATGATAACCGAGGGCCCAAGATTGTGTGGTTTACATCGCTGAAGTACAGTAAGGCCAACAACTCTCGAGATTGGAAGCCTTTGACTGTCACAATCACCTTGCGGCCGACGAGTTGAACCAGTTCAATATTCTTTGTCGGAAGCAGCAAACAGGTCTGTTTGAACCATTTGTGCTAAGCTATCCGTAAGATGTGTGGTAAGGCACTGCAGATTGGTGGTGGATTATCTTCCTTAGATGAAACCATGCTGATCGAAACTTAAGTACTGTTTGCAGTGTGCCAGTAGCGTAATAATCACAAGTTCGATCAGCTTAGAATTTGCACACAAAGTCAAAATTCCTCAGTATTAGTTATTGATGTTATATACAAGGACGTGGTCGATCTGGTTATTTATACTATAAATTAAGACACCAAGAGTAGCATATTGAGAATGATTCACTACTCCCAAGTGACAGTCTCATCAGTTGAGTTTGATCAATCACGTAGAAGCAAACCACTGATGGTCATTGAGCACATGCTCATGCTCAATTACAAGCATCGATGTTTGAATAACTGTTACTTTTCTTAGGGACAATCTGGAACCATACATTGTTACAATTATAATAATTAAAAATTGTTTAGTACATTCTGAACTAAACTGTCAGATTAGGTGGGGCTTATTTGAAAAAAATCGGCATCTTTAGGGTCCATCAGATGACATACTAAAATTTCAGATTTTTCGTTAAGGTTTAGAAGTGCCGAAATGGGCCTAAGTGCAAAATGTCGAACGGCAGCAACATCTAGGACCAAAACAAATGCATCTATAAACACGTAATTTTGTGACCCTAAAGGGCGAAAATTTTATCGGTTTTGCGGTATCTTTCAACGTTTTTGAGATATAAGCCTCAACAATGAATGTGTGTTTGCACTTACGCCAACATATTTGAACTAGGGTAAGGGGATGTTATGTTAGCCTAGCTCCTTTATTCGGCCTATGTACCAAATGTGTCATAAATTTAGCGATAATCAACAAAATCATGTTGCTATTAGGATGACCGATGCGAACCGAAGCAATTGAGACAATATTAATCATCTTATAGTTGTTCACTTCCACGTAATTTTCGGTTGCCTGAACTTTTGGGGCATCATGATTTCACCTGTTATGCTGAACAGATGATCTACACGATTTCAAGGATCTAAATTTGGCTTAATTGAATCGATAAAGCAAGTAATGCAGTCTGGATGTGCAGCAAATAGTTACACGTTACAAACTAACTGTTCACAAAGCTAAACTCAATGTCGATTTTGCAAGAAAATCGTAGACTAGTCGTTGGGAACATATTTTATATGTTCCCAACTATGGCCTGTTGTATCAATAACGTTGTAAAAAGGTTGTTATTGGTCAAATTTCAAGTGGAAATGGCGAATTTGCGGTTGTTTATATTCAAGTGGCTCATCTAAACACAAATCGAATAGACAAAATCATTGTATAGTGAATTATAATGTTTTTACTAAATGGCTGATAAATCGTATATGAACTTCATGTAAGTGTTTGAGGCAGTTTTACTTTAGTTTGTGTTGTGAAATGTTGTATTAAGTCAATCCAGTACGGTTTACAATGCCTTGATTCATAAAATTAAAAAAAACCGTACAAAGACTGCATTTAGTAATAACCATCGAATGGGACAAAGTTGCAACCACGAATAGACCCAATTTGGTGCCTATAGACCGACATGACAGTCCATATCCTCGAAAGTTTATGGCATTATAAAAATAGTTGTGTAACTTTATGATACATGCTACCAACTTTCTTTATCAAACTATCTTTGCAAGTGAATAACTAGTTGAATCTCGCCTACAGCTTAAAAACTTTATGACTTATAATGAAAAATGTGATCGCTGGTTGCATAATAGGCTGAGTCAAGGGACACATACCCTATCACAAGCAACATCTTTGCTGTACAAAATTATATACTGAAAAAAAGCAGAGAGAAAGAGAGCGAGAGAAGGAGGGAGATTTAGAGAGAGAGAGAGAGAGAGAAAGAGAGATTGTTCGTATAATTGAGAGTGGATCATGGATCTTTATTTATTTATTTATTTGATCAACTCAGTTCATCGGACTTATTGTCTACATTTTGAACATATTTAAACGTGTTTATATATTGATTAATATTGAACTCATAAAATTACATGTCATGTCGAATACTGATTAACAAAAGTACTTTTCTTCAAATTAGCAAAGGTTACAATAAAGTTTAGGACGTGGTTTTCGTTTTGAGCTATGAGATGTTCAACAGATCTCTGATTGGAATATCTCTCTTCCTCGCAGATTTTTTATTACCGAGATTAGCTTTAATCGAGGTCTTGTCGTTCTATATCTGGAAGGCTTTAATCGAAATTGGCGAGACCAACAAGTTCTTTGCTCAGATACCACATGTGTGAAGAAAACTTATTTTTAGCACTGCTTGCAGCAGCTAATTGTTTGGAATTGAAGCCAGGAGATTAATAGAAGATTTATTTTAGGTGCCAACGTAGGACGAGTTGCTGAAAACCAGGTCTCAATAAACATTGGTACCAGAAACGTACAATTATCCAGAAGTCCTGAAGTTTCCTTCCTTAAAAGTTTGAATTGCGCTCGAAATAGCCATACTTTCAACTAGAAATAAGAAGAAAAATTAGTATTTTCCATTTAATTCCAACTACCTTTGCTTATTTTGACAGATACGCGTATTTCTTCTACAATATGCAGACTTCGTCAGTGTCTCGTACTAACAATTCGACTCGAGTTATTAGTACGAGACACTGAAAAGTCTGCACGTGTAACGAAATACGCGTATCTGTCAAGAAAAGCAATAGAAGTTGGAATTAAATGGAAAATGCTAATTTTTCTTGTTATTTCTAGTTACAGATATTCCACTAAACAGCTCAAACTCTCTATGATTCATATTTTCAAACTATAAATGGCTTTTGCCATCCACCTAGCAGCATGAATTGATCCAGGCTGACAGAATTGCACGCTTATAGCGTTAGTGCTATTAAGAAAGATTATAGTTAATTAAAGCAATTCCAGGTAATCGTCGCGAGGTAAACTATCACACAGAAAGAGCCATCAGACTGATTCAAGATTATAAAGGTAACAACTCAAAACGAAAACCAATTCCAAAACTTTATTGTAACTTTAAGAAAATCATCTATTGCTAAACAGTATTCGACATGACATGTAATTTTATGAGTTCAATATTAATCAATATATAAACACGTTTAAATATGTCAAGATCCATGATCCACACTCTCAATTATAAGAACATTCTGTCTTTCTCTCTCTCTCTCTCTCTCTTATTCTCCATCCTTCTCGCTCTCTTTCTCTCTGCTTTTTTCAGTATATAATTTTGTACAGCAAAGATGTTGCTTGTGATAGTTCAAATATGTTGGCGTAGTGCAAACACACATTCATTGTTGAGACTTATATCTCAAAAAACGTTGAGAGATACCGCAAAACCGATAAAATTTTCGTCCTTTAGGGTCACAAAATTACGTGTTTACTTATAGATGCATTTGTTTTGGTCGATATTCGCTACCGTTCGACATTTTGCACTTAGGCCCATTTCGGCACCTCTAAACCTTAACGAAAAAATCTGAAATTTTAGTATGTCATCTGATGGACCCTAAAGATCATTTTCCACATGGGAAAACATGTGCCCGATTATTTTTTTCAAATAAGTCCCACCCTACTGTCAGATGTATATGCTCTATGTTTATTGCAATTTACCAATCAAGGAATAGCCATTCAATAATTGTATGTTATGTGGGAAGTGGGAGGCTCTCAAAGCTTCGCGGTAAGGCTTACTAATATCTTCACCTCAAGTGAGCCAGCTGATGATTGAACAAGATAACTGAAAGGCAAGTGTGTGAGCAGTGCAAAATCCAATAATTGCTCGATAATATTCGCGCCATGGTGTTTATTGAGTACGACGTGCTGCATTGTACCGTGGCTGTTTAAGCGATTAACAACACAGGCAAAAACATACTTCCGAACGCATATCCTGTTGTTGAAACATGACTGCAGTGTAAGTTAAATTGCCATACTTCAACCGTACTGGGGGTGTGGAGTACAGTTACTAATTTGATCAATGCTGGTTGCTGTGTTTTGCTGCCAACCGGACAAGGATTGATATCAATACCTGATGACGATTGAGGAATAAAAAATAACACCGAAACAACAGCAGGAAATGCAGAAGGAAAAGTTCGAATTGAAAGTAACATGGGATCGGTTTTGCGTGCAATTTTGTCAGGATAATTTAAATGCTAATGGAACCGTGGAAGGGGGTAAACAGTCGCATGATACTACTGTCAGGTGAAATTAATTATGATTATCTCATTTCTTGAGATAATGAAATTATTTCCGGCTTTCACTGAATTGGGTGAATCATTCGAAGGTTTTTGGGATGATATACTCTCACATGGTATACCAACATGCTTGAACGTGGACATGCATGTTCCTTAAAATGAAAGAAATAAATTGTTTCAAGTTTTTATCTCGATAGCAGTACTCCCCTGTTTCAAAGTCCATGAACATATTGGTTGACAAATGCAGCTTCACACATTAATTCAGGAGCTCTACTTGAAGCTCCAGTTTTGATTAAGATATTTTATGGCTGTTTGTTTGAAGAAGGGAAGATTAAAGTGATTTGTGACAGTTTCGCCATCTACCCTTGGTCCATCTTAAATTATATGAACGCAAACAAAAAAAACAATGCTTAATTAATACTAGCTGGTTAACAATGGAAATTAAATAAATTGAAATGTTGCTAATTGAGAGAAACATAAGCATTCACCACCTTTCACACTTGAAGCGATTACTATGACTAGAAGGCCATGCTTCTGGATGTTGACATTGAAATCATGAGAAAATAACAGTGAATCGCACTGAGACTTGAATAAATATTAAATTCTTCGTTCATTTGAAATTGTGTGCTTGTGTTAACAATGAATGGTAGCTGGTTGTTCTTTCTTTTCATTTATTAAGAAGCATTTGGTGCTTCTTAGATTTCAGTGAACTGGTAAAACCTACTTGATCATATCATATACATATATTGAAAACTCCACCAATTATAAACTGAACATTCAGACATTTCAGCAGTAAGCATTGCTTCAACAAATGCGAGGTATCAGCATATTTTTATTTTTAAAGTTTCAAACCAGATTTTTGTTTAAAACTTATGTTTTTATTAACTTAAAGTCATCACTGTGTACAGGTTAGCATGATTAAATTATGATGAACGGTTTGTGTGTTTTGAATGAACGATTTTTTTGTGTGTTTTGAATGAAAAATTGCTTGATGAAGATGATGGCGATCGTTACTTGCCGTTAAGGATTTGGCACATGGTCTGTCAGAAGCAGTGGTTTATGACATTTATGACATTATGACATTTAACAGTTTTCATTACAAACAATAATTTAAAAAAATGTTGTGGGATTAAATTGCAGGACATTCCTGTACCGTTTTCTACAGGCGACGAAACATTTCTGCTGCTACCAGCCGATGGTTTAAAAAATGTTGCGACATAAATTTATGACGCTCCAAATATCGTTAATTGCTGGCTTATTACTGCATATATATGATGTTTATCATGTGGAATCAAATTATAAGAATGGATACTAATAACCCACAACGAAAGATAAATCAAATAAGTGCGTTTGCAATGAAGCTATCAAGTACACTCACACGCATTTTTAAACTTTTTGAAACTGTCGGCAGAAATATTGAAAAAAATCTTTCTGTTTTCTATCCCCCGCGTTCGCTACCCAGGTAACAAATAAGCATTAGCGTATGCAGTATATCAACCCTAAAACTGCATTTCATATGCTAAAAGCATTTTATTAACATTATATTAGTATCTTGAATGCTATCTGTTGTAAAGTTGCATTTCAAATGCTATTTAAATGCTTGTTGCATGTAATAAGCATTTCGAATGCAGAATAGCATTAATGAAGCATTATGATAGCATTACAGTAAGTATATTGGGCCAAACTGGTTATTGGTTACCTGGGTAGAACTGTACACATAAACTGTTGGTGGTGTGCAGAACTCAAATTTCGCAGCAGGTGAATGTTTTGCATGTACATGTACATGTGCCACCTTCAGTCAGAAGACGGAACCTGCAATCGAAGATAATCTCAATAAATAGTGTCACATATCATATAACCTATCCCGAACGAACTTTTTGACCGTAGCCTTTGTGAGTGCAGCACTATCTTTGAGACGTCTGTGTTAGATGGTAGCGTCTACAAAAATCGCATTCTAATCAGTGGACGTGACGTTAACGTGAAAGTATTGTGGGGAAAGCAAACTTTTCATTCACTATTTCCTTTCTTTTTCCTAAATCTTTCTGAAAAGATCTATAAATTTTCTTTTAGGAAATCAGCTACAATTTTGCTTATGCTTGTTTTTTGAACGAAATTTCAAAATTTTCATCAGTTTAGTCTACACTCAACTATAAAGTCTACGCAGAAACCACTACTTCATGACTTGGAGATAATTATGATAATGCTACAGTTAGAGTTTTAAGCTGCTTCAGTCTGTTCACCTTAAATTTCGGACCCCATTCTTTCAGAGTAGATTTTGAGTTATCTCACGGATCACTGAAACGTTTCATGTATATGATAGCTGAAACTGTCTTCTTTATTTCGTGGTAAAACTTTGTTACATTCAGTAAAATGGCGTCGAATCACAATAGAAGTAGAAGTGCGCAAGCGCATTTTGTACAAACGGCAGCAAAACCGACTTCATCGGTATGCGATCATGTCAAGAAACTAAACCTACCGAAAAGTACCATGTTTTATGTTTGCAAATCATTTGACCAGCGCTTGACTGTGGATCAGAAGGTTGGAAGTGGAACACATCGAAAAGTATGCTACCCCATCGCTCTGCGCGAAATGTGGCTCGCAAAGTGAGGAAGTCAAAATCATACGTACAAAACGTGAAGCAAAGGCAAGGACTGAAGGCGTACAAAGTGAAACAGGTGCCCAACCATGATGACAAGCACAATTGCACCACCACCTTTACATCATTTGTTTTTTGCAAACCATTTCCTTGTATCATGATGGACGACGTAATATACGTACTCGAAGACTTTAAACAGCTTCCGAGTCTGGCTCTTCATACCGCAATGCAAAAGAACGCCGTTGCCGAGTATTTCCGGACAAAGAAGGTGTCCAAATTCTCGAAGCAGTATTTGATCTAGCAAGCCATGTGTAGTTGTGGTCGAAAATCTATAAGTTTCGCTTCTAACGGCACTATCAATAAAGATGTGTACTAGAAAGAATATCTGCAAAAGCGGAGCTACGACTCTCCAGCTCTGTTTTGGCCTCTTGTCACTATGCGAAATCGGTCATGGCATGGTATAAGGTACAACAGCTCAAACATGTGCCAAAAACAGTCAATCCACCAAACTGTTCTGAACTTCGCCCAATAGAGAAGTACTGGGCTTTGATCATGCGGAAACTCTTCGAAACTAAGAAGAGAGAAAATGGTACACATGATCTCAAGAGAAGATGGAAAATCGTCATGGCAGGCGTATCTGAAGATGCCGCACGGAACCTGATAACGGGTGTACCACAGAAAGTTCGAGAATGAACATCTTAATCAACTTTTTGTAATGTCCCTAATAAACATGTACCATACAGGAACGATATTATAGATGGTGCGACCATACCACTTACAGTTGGGACGATACCCCGAATTGGCGGTTAGGCACTTCTTATGGTTATTGTTTATGCGGGGTAGAAATAAATCTTTTTTTTTGTGAAATAAACAACCGATTTTGTTGAATTACGTTGAATTTATGAAATTATGAATGAGGTAGCTGTGGATAATGATTGCCTGGATCGAAGGATGGGTTAAGGTTTCTGAGCCAAAGGTCGCAACAACTCTTAATGAGTAGATGAAAGCAGTGATTTTCTGGTCAGATGTGGTTGTCACTGCTAGCCAGACAGCTAAGGCTTCGTCTGGAAAAATTCAACTCTGTTTTGAAAGCTTGTGGAACTAGGCGTATTAAAGGGTGATACGGTCAAAATTTGGTCAAGGGAAAACGCGTGTAAATCGGTGAAATCGTTTATTTAAAAATCAAATTAAATTTCTTTTTCATGTTCAATTAGTATAAAATTCAGGAAAAATATTCAGTTAGGCTTCCGCTTTTCCAAATCCGAATTGCAGGGCCTTACGCTTGACCCCTGCCATCAGATTTTGTACAGCCACCTTGTCCACCTTCTTCGCCGCAGAAAGCCAGTTTGCCTTGAACTGCTGCTCGTCCTTAGCAGTTTTTTTGGTCTTCTTTAGGTTCCGCTTGACAATAGCCCAGTATTTCTCAATTGGGCGGAGCTCTGGCGTGTTGGGAGGGTTCTTGTCCTTGGGAACCACCTGCACGTTGTTGGCGGCGTACCACTCCATGGCCTTTTTACCGTAATGGCAAGATGCCAAATCCGGCCAAAACAGTACGGAACAACCGTGTTTCTTCAGGAAAGGCAGCAGACGTTTATTCAAACACTCTTTCACGTAAATTTCTTGGTTGACAGTCACGGAAGCTATGAAAATGCTGCTTTTCAAGCCACAGGTACAGATGGCTTGCCAAACCAGATATTTCTTTGCGAACTTTGACAGTTTCGTGTGCTTGAAAATATCTGCTACCTTACCCTTCCTTTTGCCGTATAAAACTCCTGTCCCGGAAGCTGCTTGTAGTCGGCTTTGACGTAGGTTTCGTCGTCCATTACCACGCAGTCAAACTTCGTCAGCATCGTCGTGTACAGCCTCCGGGATCGCGCTTTGGCCGTCGTATTTTGTTTATCATCGCGATTTGGAGTCACTACCTTCTTGTAAGTCGATAGTCCGGCTCGTTTTTTGGTTCGATGCACGGTTGTAGACGATACACCCAGCTTATTTGCGGCATCTCGGAGAGATAGGTTAGGGTTTCGCTTGAAACTACCGGCAACTCTCTTTGTCGTCTCAGCGGCTTCCGGTTTTCGATTTCCCCCCGATCCAGACTTCCTGGCTGTCGACAAACGTTCCCCAAACACTTTAATTACATTTGTAACGGTTGATTTGGCAACTTTTAGCGATTTTGCCAACTTTGCGTGCGAGTAGCTCGGATTTTCGCGATGCGCGAGCAAAATTTTGATACGCTGCTCTTCTTGCTTGGACGGCATTTTGACAACTGAAGAGTGAATTCCAAAATCAAAATAGGAGCAACATTCTACACACACACACCTTCAAAATGAGGGGTGTTCAGGTTTTTTAAATGCAAAATTGAAAGAAATACGTCAAGTTGATATTGAACAAATTTTGACCGTATCGCCCTTTACTGGAAGGTGATTCCGATGCCAACTCCATCTCTTCTACCAGTGCCTTCAGTATATCGAACGTGGTGTCTGAAAAATGGAAATGTTTTTGTTCAAGTAACACATTGTACAAATCTATCATCTCTCCTCACATTGAAGTTTGCCCTTCCATTTTGTTTTTAACCAATCAAACACAAATATCGCGATTATAGCGTGTGCAAAATACGATAATGCGTTTGTACTCGTGATGCGTAGGGTGTGATGCAATAGGTTCACTTCGTACTCTTTTTTTGTAAGATGCCCTACAGTGCCTATCGGTGACACTGTTGTCAGTAGTCATTTTCTTTTCAAGTTCGACTTCTATACTTGGCCATATAAGATGAGCGCCCTCTGGTACTTGGCAGTAGAATTCACGAGGCCCGTGAGTGAGTCAAGTATGTCCTATACTCAGCCGAGTCAGAATCTTCTGATCTCAACGATAGGGCATATCTATCCACTCTTGTGTTGTATTCTTTTTGCGATATTGTGTATATTGTGCCAAAAGCGGCATTTATGTTGCATTTAAGGCGACTTAATTGCTTGATAGGGTGCCGTTAAAACGCTTTGGAACTGCTTATTGGTTACCTGGGTAGCTTTGTGGCACGCCTGTTTCCACGTTAAAGATGACGGTGCGGTGGTTTCCTACAGTGATTCAGAACGTCCGGTGTTGGAAGAAGTTTTGAAGGGAGTACATTATGTGCCCGGATAGTCCCCATGCATTTAGTTGTTTGAGGACCTCCGGCATCCTAAAGAACGAATCTATTCTTTGTTTTCGACAATGAAACTGACGTCTACTCTTTAAGACCTCCGTATTCAATCGCACACGTGCAGCTGTCAAAAGAACGAAGCATTTGTTGACACAGAAAGAACATTCGTTCATTGTACGAAAGCTTTACAAAGAGATAGGAATATGTTATTGTCAATAAAAAGGAAACGACTCTCTTGTGGTTGCATGAATTATAATTTCAGCATATATTTTATATGTTTCTGTCAGAGCTGATGTTGAATCCGTGGTTGATTTCACTAGGCCATGGTGATTTGTGAGAAGTTACTTGATTGAACAGTCGACAGCGCTTTAATATTTGATAAGGGATTAATTTTCCCGCAATTCATTCACCATATCACAAAAAGTAGCAAAAATAGTATTTCGCCGGATAACAAGCAATATGAATGTTTTATTCAATTTACTCACTTACTTGCTTATGTCTCCTGTCCATCCCTTGGGTTGCATAGGGCCAACGTGAAAGACTTCCAGGAAGGGTGGCTGTTAGGTTTAGCTTTTAGGTCAGATTTCGTTAGACTTCCTTTATTTCCTTGTTGAGGCTCAGATGTCACGAGCCCCTGGGTCTGCCTCTGCTGCGATGTCCTGCTGGCTTCCAATCCAGCGGTTGTTGGCAGCTTTCGTTTCCGCTCCTTCGTAATATGTGGGCGACCCACCTCCACTCTGTTCTCGAATTTCCACTAATATCGGTTTCTGTTTACATCGATGATGCAGCTCAGCATTTGAGATCCAATTGTGAAGCCACTAGACACCAATTACATACTGCAGG
This sequence comes from Aedes japonicus, assembly GCA_034211315.2. Classification (NCBI taxonomy): domain Eukaryota; kingdom Metazoa; phylum Arthropoda; class Insecta; order Diptera; family Culicidae; genus Aedes; species Aedes japonicus. Next base: position 37,905 of record JASCZW010001375.1, on the reverse strand, counting down.
CATCGGTTGATGAAGACCTGCAGCTTTTTAGTATTCTCCGCTGATACGTACCACGTCTCGCTGGCGTTTAACAGCACAGATTGCACTTTTGAGTAGAAAATTCGGATTTTGGTGCGTTGACTTATTTGGTTTGGCCTCCATATATTTCTTAAGCTCGCAAAAACAGCCCTAGCCTTCTTGATTCGTGCATTTATGTCGCTCTTTGTTCCGCCATCTGACGCTATTTGGCTGCCAAGATATTGGAAACTATCAACTTTCTCCACTGCTTGCCCCGCTACCGTAAAATTGTCCGTGTTGACATCCAACGATTTTGTCTTGATGACTTTGATGATGAGAACCACCGCAGAGAAGCTTTCGGAGAGAACTTTGAGCTTGCTCTGCATATCAGAGCGCCATTTCGCTAACAAAGCAACGTGATCATCTAGATCTAAGTCGTTGAGGTGCTCCATAGTGATAGACTGTCAAAGCAGCCCACGATTCCGTACAAGGTCAATAGCATCTCCCATGATCTCGTCGATTACGGAGAGGAACAGAAGCGGTGATAATATACACCCTTGCCTCGCACTGGTGACTACCCGTATGGGGTTGTACAAGGTTCCGTTATGCAGGACTCTGCATGTGAGAGTCTCGTACTGCGCTTCGATGAGGTTGACGATTTTATGCGGGACTCTTTTGCGTTTCAGGGCGCCCCACAAGTTTTCGAAGAGTCTGTCGAAAGCTTTTTCGTAGTCATACATACATACATTACATACATTTATTTGTTCAACATCTCATTTAGGATAAGACATAATCAACACAATACTCGGTTTGCGTACTACACAATACTCGGTTTGCGGCTGCCGCTCTCCAACCTCGGTCACACCCAATGCTCGCCAGATCACGCTCCACCTGGTCTGCCCATCGTGCTCTCTGCGCTCAACGCCTTCTAGTGCCCACCGGATCAGTAGCGAACATCACCATTGCAGTGTTGTTGTCCAGCATTCCTGCAACATGTCCTGTTCACCGTATCCTTCCGGCTTTGGCCACCTTCTGGATGCTGGGTTCACCGTAGAGTGCAGCGAGCTCGTGGTTCATCATTCGCCGCCACACACCGTTCACCGTCACACAGCACACCGTCAAAGATCGTCCTTAGCACGCGTCGCTCGAAACCTCCGAGTGCATGCAGGTCCTCCTCGAGCATGGTCCATGTCTCGTGTCCGTAGAGGGCCACCGGTCTTATTAGCGTTTTGTACATGGTGCATTTGGTGCGGGGGTGAATCTTTTTAGACCGCAGTTTCTTCTGGAGCCCGTAGTCGGCATGACTTACACTGACGATGCGCCTTCGAATTTCACGACTCGTTTTGTTGCAGCCGTCAGTAAGGATCCGAGGTAGACAAATTCCTCCACCAGCTCGAAGTTGTCCCCGTCTATCGTGGCATTACTTCCTAGGTGGATCCGGTCGTATTCGGTTCCGCCTACCAGCATGTACTTTGTTTTCGACGCATTCACCACCAAACCGACCTTTGCTGCTTCGCGTTTCAGGCGGGTGTTCAGCTCTGCCACCGTTCCAAATGTTCTTGCGATAATGTCCATGTCATCTGCAAAGCACACAAATTGACCAGATTTCGTGAAAATCGTACCCCGGTTGTCGAGCCCGGCTCGTCGCATTACACCTTCCAGAGCGATGTTGAATAGTAGGCATGAGAGTCCGTCACCTTGTCGCAGTCCCCGACAACATTCGAATGAACTGGATAGTTCACCCGAAACCCTTACGCAGTTTTGCACACCGTCCATCGTTGCTTTGATGAGTCTGGTCAGCTTCTCAAGAAAGCCGTTTTCGTCCTTAATTTTCCATAGCTCTGTGCGGTCGATACTGTCGTATGCCACCTTGAAGTCGATGAACAGGTGATGCGTTGGGACCTGATATTCACGGCATTTCTGGAGGATTTGCCTTATGGTGAAGATCTGGTCCGTTGTCGATCGGCCGTCAATGAATCCGACTTGATAACTTCCCACGAACTCATTCGTTTTAGGTGACAGACGACGGAATATGATCTGAGATAGCACTTTATGGATGACATTCAGAATTGTGATCACTCTGAAGTACTTACAAATGATCGCCTTTTTATGTATGGGGCAAATAATCCCTTCCTTCCACTCCTCCGGTAGCTGTTCGGTTTCCCAGATCCTGGCTATCATCCGTTGCTAGCAGGTGGCCAACTTTTCTGGGCCCATCTTGATGAGTTCAGCTGCAATACCATCTTTACCAGCTGCTTTGTTGGTTTTGGGCTGGTGGATGGCATCCTTAACTTCCCTCAGAGTGGGAGTTGGGTTATTTCCATCCTCTGCTGCACTGACGTAGTCGTTTTCTCCGTTGCCTTGGTCTGCCATGCCTACATTCTCCACGCCATTCAGGTGCTCATCAAAGTGCTGCTTCCACCTTTCGATCACCTCACGTCCGTCCATCAGGATGCTCCCATCTTTATCCCTGCAGATTTCGGCGCACGAAGCTATTGCGGGATGCGTTGACCTTCTTGTAGAATTTCCGTGTTTCATAATGATTCGGAACGTGGCAATATGGTTCACACTAGATCTTCCTGCAAGGAATCGTGCCTGCTGCCGCCAGAAAGTCACGTCGATCTGCAATCGATCGAAAAAATGCAAAAGCTTACTATTCGGGCTATTTAGTGTAAAACGTTTGACTGAAACATCATCTTCCAGTTTTTGTTATACTCAATGCGATGAACAAAGAGCTTGCTAACGCCCAAATAAACATATTCCATGTAAGGCTTTTGAGAATTCAGTAGTTGTTCTTGAGAGCATGGAACCTTTTGATGTATATGTCAAAATAATTAAAAAAAAGGTTCAGAATATTTTTAAAATTTCTTACTCTTTATTATGCCTTTACTAACAAAGCATGCGCTTTTCCATCGCATAACACAAGTTCAGAAAAATATTCTAATTAATTACTATTTGGTGGTCCACGGAAGAAATCATTCGCCTTGTTTTCGACCGGTACATCCGCTGCCATGCAACTTTCGTATCCAAATTTTTGACGATCCGTTTACCAATAAACCTTCCAAATTAACGATCGCGAACTTCACCTCCTGCCTCATTACGGTCGCATATACTTCTCATTGAACATAAACGAATTTATGGAAGGAAAAGAAAATTTCAATTTCTTTTGTGTTTTTCTTTCTTCCCTCTCTTCATAGGTGAAAGAACTTGAAAACACCTTCGTAATGCTCCGATCTGCAAGAAATAAGTGGAATAACGCCCTTACAGACAATAACAGCATCAACAAGATCAACAATAACAATAGCAATGTCAGTTGGCGGGCGTGAGAGAGCGAATCACATCGGATCTTGGATCAACCTTAGCAACAAGCGAGGCAGCATCGCCGGCAACGGAAACTGTGAAATGTGACAAATTGCCTCATCTGTGGTTCTGAAATAAGTGCACATTTCGTCTCGTCACAGATTACTCACTCCACTTGATCGAAGTTTCTTTTTTATGAAACTTCCACCCCACCGAAGAAACAGCAATGTTTGACGATATAAAAATGTGCCTCCTGGATCTGATCAAGGTAAAAGCTAAGGTTTGTAATTTCTCTAAGGAAATTTCCTGCTAAAACTTATTTGAATTAATTAGTAATTCAATTTCATCATTCATCATTTCAGGTGAGCCCCAAGTCGAAAAAGTCCCTCAAAGACATGTCGGCTGGCTACTCGGCGGATTTTATGAAAAAGTACAACGACATCAACATCATTCACTTCAACGAGAACATGTCGATGGTTAACAAGTTGGACAATGTTCGGTTCTCACCGTCGAACTACACCAACCTGTTCAAGACGAACCCCCTGCTAGAGGGCAAACGGAGCAAATCGTTCCGTGATTGGGGCGTGGAGAGTGCCAGTTTTGAATTTTCCTCGGATGATCGCGACACGCTAACGATGACGAGCTGCTCGCACTACTCCGGCGACGGTGAACATTACCACCTGTTGAAGTCGCTTTCGCAGCATGACAATGATGAACACTGCCGACGTTTGCTGGGCGAAGGTGGATCGCTCGATGAGGATGATGATGACGATGAAGACGACGACGATGGCATCATCATAAATCACTACAGCTTGGAAGAGTGCTTTGCCGGTGGGTTGGTATCGCAGTTGGATTCATTCTGTACGCTTTGCACCTCTTCGTTCAGCTTTAGCAACTGCAATAACTGCGAGAAATCTGGCTGCGGCTCCAAGTGTAGCGGCGATGGCAGCACGGTAGGCGAAGTCGATGCTGGCTGCGTGTGCCTGCAAAAGCATGGGTAAGTAGACGCTTGTTTGGATAGTTGGAAGCTTTTTAGGGTGATCATGGATATTATTTGCTTCGTTCAATGCACCGGCGAAGCTTGAAATAATCAACAGAATGAAAGCTGCTCACTCTTGTAAATTATAAGAGCTTTGCTGAATGTACGGTTGTAGATTAACAATTGAGATCCGTTCATTCAGCTCATATAGAAATTTTACTAATTTTGATAATAAAGAAGGGGGTTACTCATTCAATGTAAACAAGATTCACACAACACAAAAATTTGGAAAACTAGGGAAATTTAAATTCACACTTTACTTGATCACTTTCTAATCTAATCAAAGGGAACGTCCATTAATTACGTCACGCCAAAAGTGACTTTTTGTGACAACCCCCCCCCCCCCACCCCCCTGTCACGTTTTTTGTATGGACCTTCACATTTTTTGTATGGATCGTCAGGTTTTCTGAAGCAGCACCGTGGAACCGTGGAATATTCCTATCACTCATCACTCTCTGGAACAGTTTTCGAAGAGAGAGCCCACAATCTGTCGTTCTGGACATTGTGGGATTGTTGCAAGACGAATAACTTTTCGTCAGAAAAGATAAATTATTCCCCACCGTGCCGCGACAAAAGCAGACTTGCTCTTTCGAGTCGTTTCTGCTTGGAAGGTTCCGAAACTCCGCGAACCTTACGTTTCTTGAAAGCTTGGAATCCGAGGTCATTTTGCAGTATATTGTGCATTGACGATCTCGAAACATTCAGATCTGCGGCCATTTTACGTGCAGAGCGCTGTGATTTTCGTCTAATCCGTTCCCTGACCACTTTAACAACTCGTGCAGTCCGCACCGTACGAGTACGACCAGATTTCTTCCGGTCATCCAACGAGCAGGTGTCACGGTACCTTCGGATGGTTCGGTACACAAAATCCTGCTTTACCCCGAGGTTTTTCAAATTTCTGAAAATAGCGCCCGGGCGCTCACCTTTCAAAAACTTTTTTATCAGCACAGCACGAAACTCCTTCATCGCTGGTTAAAGATCAACACCGAATGAAAACAATCGGACTTAACCTAAACGCATTTGTATAAACATAGTGCAAAACTACACCAACACATACGTGAAGGTTAAGTAGTTGCACGACACCAATGCAAGGAAAAAGTGTATGAAAATATATTGGACACAGTGTACATTCAATTCAGAACTAATTCTGCTATCATCGCAAGCAAAATGAAATGTGTATATGATGCCGTTTTCTTCCTGTTGATGGCAGAAAGATGATTTAAGCCACGACAAACAAAATCATAATACTTTAATTTTAGAAATGGCTGCCTGAGTTAAGCAATGTACAAAATAATTTTGACGTCAAAGTCGACAATTTTAAAGTTAAATCAAATTTTGTAATTAATTCGATGTTCATCAAATAATCAGTTTTAAAATTGTTAAAGTTTTGTTGTTAGACTTGACTCCAGGAGTATGGGGTGATTCAAAAATGACGTCCATCAAATTTCAGGTTTTTATACCCCCTCCCCCCTTCTGTCAAACTTTGTCACAAATATGATTACCCCCCCGCCCCACCCCACTGTTGGATGTCCCACTTCGGAAAAAATAATAATATATGCACATTGGTGTTGCCGATTTCAATAATAACGTGTATTTAAGTTCAAATTGAATCATTTACATAATTACATGTGGAAATTTCTTCTGTCTACAGATAGGTGAAGCGTGTTTTGATGGAAATAACTGGCAGAGATAAATCAAGATATTCTTAACAGATGGACAAAACTAATCGTATGACATGTTTTCTTCTACATAAAACGTAGGTTTTTTAAATATTTTTTTTAACTGCACTCATTTAAGAAACATGTCAGTTTTGAATTTGAAATAATCTCAGTTGAAGAGAAGAAAAAAAATTTGACTGATTCTGATTCAGAAATGCCTACTCAATTAATAATTTCATTGTATGTTTTTATTACACTTGATAAATATTAAAGGTGCGATAATTTTTGAAGATCCAAAAACAAAGCTTTAAAGACTGTATTCGATGAAATTTGGACACACGCAATTGTTTGTAACTTTATAGCGTGTGGGTAAAAATTATTGAAATTTTAACTGAATGTATTTCATTGTGATGTGTCAAATGTGTAATGAGTTTCGTGAAAATCGGTCGAGTGATTTCAGTGATGGCTTCGAATGAAGAAATAGTGCGCCAACAAATTTTGGGCACTCACTTCGAAAACCCAAACGCTTCTCATCGATGGATCGGAAAACAGCTCAGAATTGCACATTCAACCGTATCTCATGTGATCAAAACGTTCAAGGACCGTAAGACAATCAAGCGGAAAAATGGTAGTGGCAAAAAACGTGGCACATCAAATCCGGAGAAGGCCAGGATGATATTGAACCAATTTAAGCGTTATCTCAACATTTCAATCAGCGATGTTGCGAAAAAGGCGAAAGGTTCAGTTTGTTTTGTGCAGAAAACAATGAAACGTTCTGGATTACATGGGAACAAGGTCCAGAAGACAGCGAACCGGAGCGATAAACAGAACTCGGTGGCCAAAACTCGTGCAAGAAAACTATACAGGGAGTGGCTCACAAAACCGTTCTGCATTGTGATGGACGATGAGACCTACATTAAAGCTGACACCAAACAAATGCCAGTACAGGAACACTACGTCGCCACCTCTAAGTTGGCCGTTCCGGAGAGTGTATGGAAGAAGAAACTGTCGAAATTCGCCAAAAAATTCCTTGTCTGGCAAGCGATCTGCGGATGTGGCAAAATGAGTCAGCCCTTCATCACCTCTGGGACCGTCTACGGACAAATCTACAAGGACGAATGTCACCAAAAATGGCTTCTGCTCTTCTTGAGATCTTGCCACTGGTACAGAGATAATAATGTAGTTTTTGTACCAAAAGACGTCAACCCTCCAAACACTCCGGAACATCGCCCAATTGAAAAAATTTGGGCAATCATGAAGTAGAACTTTATTTTCGGAAAGTTTGAAAAGAATCGGGCTCAAGAAAAATTTTTGGTGACCTATTTTGTGTGTCAAAATTTCATCGAATACAGTATTTAATAAAATATGCTGATTCGTAGCTTTCTCTCTAGATCACATCGGTATGATTGATTTACATTAACATCTTTAAGCCATCGAAATACCGAGATCAAATTGATAAAATTTGAGAAATGGGGAGTTTTAGTTGAGTTTATAGCTATTTTAGTGTTTCCAAGAATACTTACTTCAAAAATTCATAACTCATGAACCACACTCTAAAATGCACTTACACATCCATGAGATAACCCCGGGTCTAATGTAGGAACCGGTTTTTTCCTCACTTTTGTGCATAAGTAACACATTTTTGAGCAAAAGCTACCCCATAATCGGGCAAAATTAAACACCAGTGACTGATCGCAGTTCATCTCAGGTGTATAATTTAAGTTTGCAGTGCAAACTTTGGAAAATATAAATTGAGTTGTAAAAAGTGCTTGAAAATTTCTAATCAATAGAAAAAAAGGTCTGGGAAGATATTTTACACAACATTATTTCACGGTTAAGATAAATTGGTAGGAACAACCAGAAAAACACCGTATGTGTCGCGAAAAAATTCAAACCAACTTTTTCGCGTTCGTATTTATTTTTAACAATGCTGTTGTTGCTATAAAAGATTTTTAAGGTAATTTTTTATTCTTAACGTCACCTCTCTGCCCAGCTGACGCTCCATGCTGACCCAGATCGACCAACGTCTTCAGCAACTATGCTTGGTTACTCTCCATCGGAGGTCGTCCTTTATTAGGCTGCATCTTGAGACGCTTGGTAAGATGAGCATTTGTTTCAAATTCTTCTTAAAGAATCTTCTTTCGGTTCAATCTGCTTGTCTTTTGACGTTGCTGATTTGATTTCTGCTTCTCTAGGGCCATATTTAGCGATTTCCTACAGTTGATCAGGTCAGACAGCGTATTTTTCTGTATAGCATGTCATTTCGCTCCCTATTAAGCAGGCTGGAAATCTCGGAATTAATAATATCCAATTCTTTGGAAATTGCATCCTATTTAGGACATGCAAATTAGAGGGAACTTTTTTGTCCGAACCTAGAGGAGCTTGTGAAGAACTGAAAGCTGGAGTTCCTTCATCCGGTTGTATTTTTGGAACATTTTTTAACAATCCCTCCATTCGCAACAGAAGGTCTGCTGGCTTAAAAAATACCTTCAGTATATCTTTCGGTTTCGAAGCTTTCGTTTTCAACGTGCTGATTTTAGATTTGAAAAGCTCTTCACAATAGGATTCGTTTTTTATATATCACCAGTATTCACACACAACGGTTGGATTGTTAATTGCGCAGCGGGTATGCACGACAAAATGCATCGACCAGCGTTTGAATCAAATCAAAATCCCACGCCATGAACACAATAGGATTTTCAACAAAACCAAACTTCGATGAAGTTTCAGAATGAAGCACAGCACGTGCGGTTTGTGCTCATTGACGATAAGAACATGTATGACAACAGTAAATAATTTTTTGCACTCACACAACTAAGTAAAGTGTGTATTTTCATTAACCGTACACTCAAACTTTTCGACGCCTTTTTTTTCGTATTAACGCTGATAAATTTAGATTAGCTAATGCAAAGTTGTTGGATGTCACATTTTCATAACCCCCCTCCCTTCCCTGTCACATATTGTCACAAATTTGATACTCTCCTCCCCCCCCCCCCTAAAGAGTGGACGTTATTTTTGAATGACCCCTATTCACATTTGTGAATACTTGTCTTCTATATAATGTTCAACAGCTTGAAATAATTACTTTGGTGGTTTTTGTTAATTAAATAGGTGCTCCTTAAAATAGTGCTCTCGTTCTTCAAGCGGTATGAATAGCGTAACATTTCATTGTTTCAATAAAACTCGATGTATTGCGATCTAATCAACAATGTGAATAAATTATCACACCGAAACAAAAGCGTTCCCAAAAATGAAAACGGACCGTAAACCAGTTGACATTTTCAGGATGTTTACATTTATACATGATTTAGTTCATGATTGCGTGATTCAGTTCACGGTGTATTTTGGCGTGTTCTCGGATACCTGACTGACGTTCACGGATTTGGTCACGGGTTTTAACGTAGGATTACGTTTCTTTTTTCTATAACGGGTGAGAAAGGTTTTTGTGCGGTAATAACTCTCGTTCATCTGAACACAACGACTTCATTCATACACCATTTAATCAGAAAAGCCAACAATATTTTTGGATTTCAGTTATAACGTAAGGATAAGTAGTTCAATTATTTACTTAAAAATGACCTACATTTATTCTCATACAAATATCCGCATGGACAGGTTGAACATATGTTTTTCCCTATCCGGATCCTCAAAAACGGGTAACGAATGGTTCAAATTATCTTTCTATTTTATTATTTCATTTAATTTCATCTCATGATGAATACAGAATTAGCCACTCCCCTCAGCTGTAAAGCTTTAGATTAGTGTCCGGTGTCTGATTTAATAACTGAGGCTCGTCCCCGATTTAGAATTATGCTTCGTACTGTATTTTCGTGCCTCTCTTCATTCAAAGCTATGCTATAAACGCTAGTATATATCACGCGAGAAGAACCGAAATGATTTCAGTTTTCGACACGAGCTCTTAGTTCGAGGTTCGGACAGGACTTTGTCCACCCGCCACAGAGTCATGCAAGACCGGTTAATCGGACAGTTTTCGGTTTTCATGTCTACCCCAATGCAATGATAAAATTTTGGCCTACTGAAAACTGGCCATTCGTCCCTTATGCAATTATTTCAGTTCGTCTCGCGTGCGTTGAATACTGGGCCATGCTATGAGGATCGCGAAAAATGCCGTATGGAGTAAAATTCATAAGAAGGGACGGGTCCAAAGCGAAATTATAGAACTATTTTATTAACTAATTAACCAATCATATGTGTAATGAAACTTATGAATTAGATGTTACCATTATTACTACAAACCAACGCGGTCCTATGTGAACTTTGCGTTTATATCCTTGATACAAAACACCACTATTCTTTTTCAGTGCATTAGTGCACTCAATTGAGAATACAGGACATACAACAAATATATTACTGTTAAGTTACTGGACGCAATGCTGCAAACAAAACAAGACAATGAAAAACCATTAGTAATCGGTTCTACCTCTTCAAGTACGAAAAAGTTATGAATGAAGATAAAATACTGCGCTTCCGAGTACAATTTTGAAAACCAACACGTTTCTTCCAGAAGATCACCATTAATATTTCATGTCAAAATTATCACAAAACTCGAAATTTCACAAATATTTTAATCAGCTTTGAACTTCCACAGCGACGTAATTATAAATAGCGGACCTTTTCCAACCCGGTAAAAATGCCATTGCTTAAGTTCCATTGAATTTGCTCACATGTGCATGCAAGGTATTCATTTTCACCCTTATAGAGAAAAAAATTGCTCTATACCAGTTATTATTTTATGACCAAAGGACTGCTTGTTGGCCGTTTAAGTCACTCGTAAATTTGCAACGTCTCCACGTACCAACCGCTGGTCCAGGCGATGGACGTGTTGTCGTGCAAAGTGAAAACGCCCGCTGCCTCCAAGAAAGGGGGAGGGAGGGGGGTACTGAAACGGAACCGCTTCATACCAAGCCGTAGCACAACTTGTTCTGTTTTCGCTTTTCTCACCTACAATCTGAAGCACCCTCCGTCCAACAGCAAACATTGTTAGTTCGCCCTTCTTGCCTTCCTTCCGCTTCATTACCACTGCTACACGGTAAATGCGAGTGATCCGAAAACGGGTCGTTTCATACAACAGCTGGTGTTTTTTTTGTTTAAAAAAAAGACCACTTAAATGTCTAGAAATCAGGAAATACTTTAATCAGTCTATTCATTATTTTATTTGGTGTTCTGAGATGTGTCCCGTGGTGATACCTATTTGATTTCGTGACTTTGATGGGAGGGATATGGACTTCAACCATTATATCGGTCGTCAGGATTGCGGCCTATCATGTTGATTCAATTATATTCATTTGTCGATAGCTAATTCTGGAAACTAAACATCAAAACATAATGTTTAAGGAACTTGGCCATCGAATATGAATGAATCAGAAATGAGTGCCTGCCGGTCAACACGAGTCGGTAAACGTTGTACTCGAAAGTGGAGAAATGTTGATATATTCATCGAATTGCCTTAACCATTAGGCTGATGAGCAGCTTCAAATTAACAAGAAAACGAAAAAATATCAATTTCCGTAAAAACTACTAAATTCTGACCTAATCTCATCTACCGTGTAATGAAGCGCGTGTTCCGATTTTCACCGTCATGAATTATCATCGCGTAAGAGGCTCTCGTCATAGTGGACGAGAGGACGACAATGTGAACGGTGGTATGATTTAGTTGTTGCTTGTCGCTTTTCCATTCGTGTGGCCATTCTTCACAACTTGCAGCAAATGAAAAGCCATTAACATGTGCTCGCTCTAGTACCGGTTTATCACTATGCATCATTGTAGTTATTGCACCATTTAGTTTATCCCATTGAAGCAGTCACGCCGAGTAGCAGCTATTCGAGCCAACTTGAGGACGGACGTTTCCAGCACTTGGCGCTTTGTGCGACTTCGTTTTCGAAGATGTGAAAGCGATTGACAGGTACTTCGATGGAATGGGTAGGTTTCTCAAGATTTTCCGATGATTGAACGCCCGGAGAGAGAAAATGACTTATAGGCGAAATGGAAGTGATGTGGGCTTAGGGATGCAATCAATTGAACTATTTATAAAACTATCCCGATCAATTTTTCTAAGACCAATGTGTCATCTGATGGATATTTTATGTCTCTGGTGTAGAATTGTTCAAAATTGTTGTCGATGCATCTTAATAACAGAAAACTCATATGCCTACATTGGCAAAACAATACGTCGATTTTTGAATTCAAGGGAAATATTATTACTTGTATTCCTCAAACTCAAAATTGATATTGATATTGTTCAGATGACATACCAATTTGAGTCAAAAATAAGCACCTATACCTCGACTGTATTCATTTTTTGTCGTGGTTGTCAATTGTTGATCTATAGGCCAAAATATGAGCCGTTTTCCCTTCTTTGTTAAATTTTACATATCTGAATGCAATTATTGCGGTCTTCTTCTTCTTTCTTAGCATTTCAAGCTTATTGCTTTCACAATTTGCTTATAGCTTGCTCTCAACTCTGTGTTCTAAATGCACTTCCACAGTTATTAATTCAGAGCATTCGATGACAGGTACCATTTTTGAATCAGTAGGATTGTGTGTGTGTGTTTTGGAAAATCTGGGATGGGAAATCTGCAGCCAGACTCCTGAAGAACTCTGAGTTGGGGAAGAGAAAGTCAACTCCTCGACCCACTAAAAACCCACCCGTGCCTCAAGCCCTGCACCCTCCCTGGAACCACTCTTTGGTATTACTTCTGGGCGGAGGCTATTTGCTTGTTAAGCACCCACTATGTCTACTATGACTACTTTGGCCTTTAGTAGTTGGTGGTCCCTGCTACCTACCGTTGGTCGTTTCGCCATTTTTGTTCCGGGATTAGTTAGTGGGTCCACTGGGAAGGTCCATTAATAACGTCACGTGGTAGGGTGGGAGGGGGGGTTTGGGAAAACGTGACGATCCATACAAAAAAATTTATTTGAAGGTCCATACATAAAACGTGACAGGGAGGGGGGGGGGGGGTTACAAAATGTCACTTTTTGCTTGACGTAATTAATGGACGTTCCCCACTGACCTTTAGTGGAGTTGTATGATTCCTTTTGCCACCATAGATGCGAAGCACTTTACAATGAGTCTCTACATCCCCTTTTATGGCAATGCCTATTGGCATCATCCCCGCGAGGACGCAGAGTGCGTCGCGTGATACTGTTCAGTATGTACTCTTAGGCACATAACCTTCTAGCTTACTCATGTAGCTCTTGGTACTCAAGGCGTGCCCGCCGTACCTAAGTATGGACAGGGCGCCACTGGCCAGGAGTTTACGCAAGGGAGCACCACCGAGCTATTCGACATCATGCTGGATAATGCCGATATGGCCATAGAGGCTTCCTTGCAAGCGTAATCGACGTGACTGATAAAGGAAAGCTTATCGTCGATCATGACCCCAAGATACCACAAAGACCTCTTCGATTCTATTGTGCAGTCGCAAGTTGCTCCGATTTTTGGTTGTTAACAACCGTGACCTCAGTCTTATGATGGGCTAGCTCCAGTTTCCTGGAACTCATCCATCTCATGCAAATGAAATGCGAGGCCATTAGCTCCACCTCTTCAATTGATTCACGAAATATCTCCAGGATGATGTTGTCCGCGTACCCGACTATCTTGACCCCGTTTGGGAGCTCAAGCCATTGTACCTCATCGTACATCGTGTTCCATAGCACCGGACCCAGGATCGAACCTTGTGGGACGCCAGCGGTGATCTGGACACGTTTCTGGCCTGCCTCTGTATTGTATACCAGCACGCAATTCTGGAAATAACTTCCCAGAATTTAGAGCGAGTCGGCGATAGCCACCCAACTGGGGCTATTGAAAACATTTCTCACGTCAAGGGTGACCACTGCACAGTAGCGGACTCTCCGCCTCTTGCGCTGGATTGCCACTTCAGCCGTCTTGGTGACGGACAGAATGGCATCCCCACCAAAAAAGACCCTTTACGGAAGCCAAGCTGGTTGTTAGACAGACCGCCTATACCCTCCGTGTGTTTCAGTCAGTTGAGGATTACCCTCTCAAGCCCTTTACCCACTGTATCCAACAGCCATGTAGGTCTATATGCCGATGGATCCCCTGGTGGCTTCCCTGTCATTGGTAGCAACATTAGGGTCTGAATTTTCCATGCGTCTGAATAGACACCCTCGTTCAGACACCTTTGCATCACCACCCTGAACAAATCGGAAGCCAGCCAGATAGCCGTCTTGATGACCAGGTTCGGAATACCATCCGGTCCCGTTACTTTGTTCACCTTTAGCGACTTTGCTATCGCAATGCGTTCTTCGTTCGTCACCGTCGCCTCATCGCCGGCCCCCGTTGTGCCTATATCAATACTTACATGGTCACGGGTGTTCAGTTGAGCCGCCCATCCTTCCGTCGCTATGGCAGCATTAAAGTCAGGGATACTGGAACACTGGTCATGGGACAAATCTACGGTGGCGGGATCCATGGACTCGGGTCGTGGCTCGGAAAAAGTCCCCCAACGATCACCTGCGGCAGCTCTGGTGATTGCTCGGTTGGAGCCGCCGATACTCTGGTTTTGGCCATTATTACCCGGTAGACTTCACCCCACGGATTTGTATTGGCCTTTTAACACAGGCCCTCGAAGCAGGCTTGCTGGCCTTTATCTTGACTAGCGCCTTGACTAGTTGACTTGTGCCCCTCTCTCGGCGTCTGACCGCGCTCTTTGCTTCCTCCGTCTTGTGTGGAGGCATGTTCTCCGGAGGTCGGCGATCGACTACGTCCACCAATACACTGGCGATCTTCCATACCTCGGTTTGAATTTCCTCCATGCTCCATTCCTTCCATGATGTTTTGCGCTAGATTCTTTTCCTCTCAAGCGCCTCTTTAAATATGTTTACGTCAAAGTAAGACGTCCTTTATCTGAGTGTAGTGAATGTTCCTCCTTTCGCACGCTGCCGTATTTTGGACGATACTATATCGAACCGCCAGGTGGTCATTTTGATTGTAGCCATCATCCACCCTCCATTTATTAAGCAGCCCAGGACTGCTGAAAGTTACATAGATTGTCAATTCCACTCCATTTCTATGGTAGGTAGTTTTGGGCACCCACGTTAGTCAGGTCCACATTGAGCCTAGCCAAGGCCTCCAAAAGTATCTGGCCCTTGAGGTTGATAGAGCGCCCAAGCGTTGAAGTCCTCCACTATTACCAATAGGTTCAGGCCAGTTAGCTCAGTTGTCATCCGTGTGCTTAGCAGCTGCAGAAGAACACTCCATTCACTTTTACAACTGCGAAGCCTTCGTTTGTGGTAGACAGAGCCTCCTGAACCGGGTACTTGCCCGTTGTCCATAATGCCGTCATATTGGACCTGTCCGCAACTCAGTTGGTGTTGTCGGCTGGGATGCGGTATGGGTCGGAAATTATGGCGATATCCGATGCCGACTCGCGGACTGTCTGACACAGTGGTTGCTGGGTGGCCTAACAATGGTTCAGATTTAGTTGAATACACATGCATTACGATCGGCTCTTTGGAATACCCTTAGCGGCGGGGAACTTGCCCTCCCCCCCCCCCTTCCCCATGACATGTTTATCATCCAGTTTCCCGGCGCACATCAAACATTTGAGGGGACCTTTGCAATCCCGTGCCTTGTGGCTTGTGCTGCCACATCTTCTGCATATGTCACTCCTATCTGCGCCTTTGCACTCCCAGGACATGTGCCCGCTCTCTAGACATCTGAAGCATGCCTTCGGCGGCAGGTGTAGGCTAAGTGGGCATATGGACCATTCAACCTTCACCTTTGTCACTTTCAGCGCTGCGTCCACGTTAGCTGCCGCTACCCTCATCGTTGCCACCTGGGTCCCGAGTGGACCCTTCTGCAGCCGTATGTCTGCAGCGGCAACCTCGACCTTGCACTGTCCCTTCAGTGCAGTGGAGATCTCATTTACCTCGGTGATCTCATTCAGGTTTTTTCGCTGGATCGTCACCTGTGAGATGAGGGTGCGTACATCCACACCCTCGCCTGAGGCTTGTCTTGGCAAGTCTCTATATGCCGACCCCTTCAGCTCTGTAGTCTTCTTAAGCTCGCTTTCTAGACTTCGGAGTACTTCGACGTCTCGGTCTTAACGATGAGGGCCTCTCCGAGTTGTTGGGGCCAAGCCGCTGGGGCCCCCTTGGGCGCTGTAGCCAACTCTCGAGCTAGACGTCATGCCCTTGGCGCTGGGTTTGCCGCCGGAACCTTTCTCTTTGCGGCCAGCCGGAGCTGGTCACGAGGATGGACCCTTTGATCCCGCCACAACGTTTGCGTAGTTTTTCCCCATGTGCCTCCTAGACTCCTAAACCAGACCGGGAATCTAACTCATTATCGTTATAACAATGTAAAAAACTATAATCAATTATAAAAATGATGTGCCCTAACAGACCAACTGTTTCTTCATTTAAATCAAACAACCCTTTTTAGGGCCACGAAGTTTTTTCAAAAGAATGAACAAAAGAATTTTCTCACATAACTACTTCCTAATGCTTGTTCAACGTTCCATTAGGACCAGATCCGTGCTATTTTAACCTAGACTATGTTTATCAGCAAGGGTATGGGCGGATGAAAACTTGAAAAATAGCGGCCGTTACGAATAATTGACACACTTTGAACGCTAAAAACACTAGTTTACAGCATTTTTGAACTCGATAAGGTGATGATCATATCCAATGCAAAATCATGCGCTGCGTTGAATTCCGTAGTCAGGAAAAAAAGAAGAGCCGTTTTATTATATATACAAAATAAAATTGATTTTTTGGATTTTGGACAAAAGTACTTTTACTAAAATGTCAATATACTTGGATCTAGTCCACTTTTGCAATTTTTTTGGAGTTATTGAAAAGTTGATTGCATTTGTTTTCTGAAAATGTTCCATTAAATCTCGTTTCAATCAACTTTTTCAGTCATATAAGACAAATTAAAAGTTCATTCTATAACTATATCTTAAAACCGCAACCGTAAAACTGTTGAAAATGAGCCTTTAATGGATGAAATCGGTTGAAAATTGCCGTATTTATGAGTATTTTTGTAAAATCATAAAAATTGAAGGTATAAATGATATTTGAAAGATAAGATATTAAACACTCGTATATAAGTTCGCACACACATAAATCCACAGATTTGTGCACACAAGCATGAATATACAGAAACACTAATAACATCACTTTTAGTTTGTTTTCAACCTGTGCCAGCTGTCAAGCAAAATAAAATGGGATATTTTCAACAACGTAGGGTATGTGTCCCTTAACTCAGCCTATTATGCAACAATCGATTAAATGGGAGCGACCCCGGCGTATTGGTTAACATCCATACCTCTCACGTTAAAGTCACGAGTTCAAATCTCACCCCCGGAGAAGTTACGAAAATGCCTAAAAATGGTGTTCGACTGACTACGAAGGTCATCTACCCAGCCCGAGGCTGAAAATCTCAATATTCAAGATAAAAAAAAAACGATCGATTACATTTTTTATTATAACTCATAAAGTTTATTAGCTGTAAGCAAGATTCAGCTAGTTATACACTTGCTATGATAAGTTTCATAAGCCATTTGACAGCATGTATCACGTAAAGTTACACAACTCTTTTTATAAAGTCAGAAACTTTCAAGGGATATGGGTACATTGGGTCTACGATTTTCTTGTAAAATCATTGTTATCTAAGCTATATGAACAGTTAGTTCGTAACGTGTAACTATTTTCTGTACATCCAGACTGCATCACTGGCTTTATCAATTCAATTAAGCCAGATTTAGATCACTTGAAGATCGTATAGATCATCTGTTCAGCTCAACCAGCGGAATCATGATGTCCCAAATGTTCAAGAAATCGAAAAATACGAGGAAGTGAACAACTTTAAGTTGATTAATGTTATCTCAATTGCTTTGGATTACATCGGCCATCCTAATAGCAAGAGGATTTTGTTGATTATTGCTAAATTAATGATACATTTGGTAGGCCGGCCGAATGAAGGAGCTAGGCTAACATTACATCCCCTTACCCTACATTGCGCTAGTATTTGTAGGACCACTCGGCAAAAACCTAACGCAATTAACTTAATTTGACAGCTTCTTTCTTCAATATTGCTTAACTGCCGTTATAAGCACAACTATCCCATGTATATAGGGAATCCCATAGGACATGGGACAATTATGCGTATAACTGCAGTATCGGCGTTATTTAAAACTCAATCCTGGAGACTTAGCCGAATTGTGAATTTCAAAAGTTATTCTACAAAAGACAAAGCATGTTGTTGCCATGACGTAAACGACTTTTTTTTAAGAGTTTGGTGAGCCATATGATCCAGCTGAATGGCGTTTATTCCTCGATAGGAGCAAGCTAAGTTTGAAAGCCGTTCTACTGCATCAAGGAAATAGGAAGTCTTATATTCCATTAGTCTATGCCGTTAATATGATACGATACGTTCCTGATCTTAACACATTATGAATATTTGTTCCGATCTTAAAATTGTTCCCATGTTGACTGGATTGCAACTGGGATACACAAAATATACGTGTTTTTTTTTTGCGCAAATGGGACAGTCGAGTTGTAAGGAAAACTACGTCCGAAAAGATAAGCTAAAACGGGATAATTTCACAGAAAACGATAAAAATGATCCCCTCGTGGAAATAGATTATCAAGGGTTTTGGAATGAAGCAATGATGGATGACTATAGTTGGTTTCTGATTCGAGAAACAAGTTCGGAACATCCAAGACTACGTCATTTGATTCTCAACCATTTTTAATAATATCCGAATATTTTTTTCAATCCTGTTGTACCTCAATCAAATTGATTGGTAGAGAAAATAATTTCCCAAGAGTACTTTACAAACAATGTTTCAATGCTTACAAAGACACCAAAGATACAGTTACACTGATAGGCAAAATAAAGTGCCCACCTCATCGTTTTTTCAATTTCTCTCATTTACTTGGTTCAAATTAAAGTAAACACACTGTATTTTTTTTGTTATCTTATTTTTTATATTCTTTTAAGTTTCACTTATGGAATACTGAAAAAAAGTTTTACTTGAAGAAAAACAAAATCAATTTGTGTTGAAAAAAAACAGTGACAAAATAAAGTGCCCACTTCATTTAGGCTACAGAAAACATAAATTAAAGTAAAATTAAAGCATTTCAATAATTGATGTGTCCTCCTTTGGCCTTCAGGACCTCCTGCAGGCGCTTCGACATGCTCTTGACCAGGTTCTTTAGGTGCTGTGGATCTACCTCTTCCCAGGCGCGCTCCAGGGCTTCAAAATAGTTATTTTTATTGGTAACACCAGTTTTGTCAACCCTGGCATCGAGAATCGCCCACAAATTCTCGATGGGATTGAGGTCCGGGCTTTGTGGAGGCCATTCCAGCGGTTTGATCCGACAAGACCGGAAGAAAGACTTGGTCTTCTTGGCAGTATGCTTCGGGTCGTTGTCCTGCTGGAATACGAACTTCTCTTCAAGGCCCGTCTGGATCAGCGAAACCTCCAGATTTTCTCGCAGGATGTTGATGTAAGAATCTGCCGTCATTATCCCGTTGATTTTCACAATGCTCCCCACTCCACCCCACGAAAAACACCCCCAGACCATCACATTTCCTCCTCCATGCTTCATCGTGCCTTGGATGTGGCGCTCCTGAAGCTCCTCTCCCGATCTGCACCAAACACGAACCCGCCGCTTTCGGTTAAACAGCTCGAATTTTGATTCGTCCGTCCAGAGAACCGTTTTCCAGAACTCTAGGGGCTTATCAGCATGCTCCTTAGCAATCTTAAGCCGTTTGGCTTTGTTTGCCTTGCTGATAAATGGGTGCTTCCGGGCAAGTTTGCTATTCAACCCCTATGCTACGAGACGGCGACGAACAGTTCGACCGGAAACTGATAACTGAAGGGTTTCCTGGATCTCGCGAACAGTTACCTTCGGGTTCTTCTTGACTTCGCGCATGATCTTGGTGTCCGTTCTCGCATCCGTTTTCCGCTTCCTGCCTCTGCCAGGGCGATCCACCACTGATCCAAACGTTTTAAGCTTCAGAAGAATTTTGCCAACCGCTGCCTTACTGATACTGTACTTCTTGGCGACAGCCCGGTGCGATTCACCGTTTTGCACATCATGAACGACCAATTTTCGGATACACAAGGGAATTGCTTTCGAAAGCACTGCGTTCTCCACTTTTTTTTTCAATTGAATCATATGCGATCACGTATACAAATGCACCAGGTTGAGCCGTTTGCTTCAAAACATGTCAAAATATCAAAACATAAACAATCGAGGGGTCTTCCAATGGAAACTTATCGAAAACATATCGATTTTTGAAGTGGGCACTTTATTTTGTCACTGTTTTATTTTTCAACACAAATAATTTTTTTCTTCTTTAAGTAAAACTCTTTTTTTTTCAGTATTTCAGAAGTGAAACTTAAAAAGAATATAAAAAATAAAATAAGAAAAAAAACTACACTGTGTTTACTTTAATTTGAACCAAGTTAATGAGAGAAATTGAAAAAACGTTGAGGTGGGTACTTTATTTTGCCTATCAGTGTATAGTATGAATTTTTGAATTCTGTTATATGATTGAAAATGTAGATTAAAACGAGATTTTTATGGAAAACTAGCTGAATCCGGTGCAAGCCCACACCCAAAATAAAAAAGCAAGATTTTAATGCAATTTTGCAAGATTTGGTTTCATTTCTCGTAATGGATCGTGACTTGGAGATAAAATGCTACATTGGTCGTGGGCAAAAAATCAACACATCAATTCGCTTGGAAAAATTTAATGTGTGCGTGAGGTTGCGCAGTTGATTAGTAGTAGTAAATTCGATGGCTCACAAAAAAAGATCTCTATCTACAACTGAGATTCGAACCGCGGCCGTCCGCGTGACGGTTATACATTGTAACCAACCAGCCACCATTACAAGTTGAGGTGATCGGAATAAAAGCCCTACAGTTACTTCGGCTGTCGAGGCACTCAACGTTACAACAATGAAGCAAATGTCGGTCGCACACACTTACATGGCTTCGTTTATTTCATAAGCGCATGGTGACTTGATGAGAGGGAGATGGGAGTGTGATGACGAGTGAAAATAAAAAAAAAAGGATGCTTCCGGAGCGTTTTGCGATTAGGGCGTACATGCAAAATATAAACAAAATGTTTTTTCAATGCAATGCATAATTATTAAATTAAAATCATGAGATCTGACCTTTTTGTCCTGTTTATGCTTTAATTTTATATATTAAATGTTTTTTTTGCAAAGGGCGTAGAGTTATTTCGTAATCAAAACAATTCACTCTACGTTTTACGCCATATTGATTGTTGACAAAGTGAAAGGCGTAATCTAAATCAAAACATAAACATGGCGTAAAGTAAAAGGCGATACTGACAAAAAATCAAAACAACGGCGAAAAGTGGAAGGCGAAACCTATAAAAATGTCAAACATAGGCGAATAGTATAGGGCGATGCTTTTATTTCCAGTACTTGTTTTATTCGTTAATTTGTAAATTAATTTTTGAAATTTTACTTGCAATGTTGCAATCAACTTTCCCCTACTGTTTACATTCTGCATGTTCGCCAAATTGCTCCGGACTTGACTGCGGAATAGCAACAGTGTCAAATGGCGTCGCGTCTCACCCATATTGAGAAGTTGTTGACGGTTGAACAAAAACCCAACGGCTGCAACGACTGTCGAGGCACTAAGCAAACAGCGATAACCGCTTGCACACACTTGCATGGCTTTGTTTATACCATAAAAGCTGTCATGATGGGCAAATTGCCTCTTCAGGATCATGCGGTTTTTCAAGATATGATTGCAAAACTGCAATTGCATTGTTGCTAAATTTCAACTTTGGATGTAGATACGCATACAACTAAATGAATGAAAAATTAATAGAATTTGCGGGTTTAAGTTTTTTTTTTCTGAATTTACATGGTAAATATATTTCCGTATGGTAATGTGCGTAATTTCTGCAAAAAACGAAGGTTTGTGTTTTTAATTTAATCCTTGGATCAAAATTTTTTTACCAGTCTTTGTTTCTGTGAAGAAGCATTTCATAGACAAAACATTTATCTTCAAACGAAGCCATACCCTGTCAGTTTAAACATAATTTCCTCTTGCCTGACCTTAGATTAACTTTTTGTGCATAATGCAGTACTGAGAGTAACTCAAACATACCCTATTCTTGACGAAAAAGGGGTTAAACTTCTATCAGAACATGCTGTTTACCCGAGATATACACATTTTGCGTTTTAGTTGCATGGATAATTCTCATGTTTGGTTCTACTTCATTTGTTTAAGAACCCCCTCTACCCCCAGAGGGAAGGTGTCTTCAACCACCTAAGAAAAAAATCCTGCCCTAGAACCCTCACATGCCAAATTTGGTTCCATTTAATTGATTTGTACTCAAATTTTGCAAAAAAAATGTTTCATTTGTATGGGAGCCCCCCCCTCCTGCTTCCAGACGGGGAAGAGCTTCTAGAATTATGCAGAATTTTGTGTTTTATTTGATTTATTTGATCCATCATGAGAATCTTCTCCGGCGCCAAAAATCCCTGCATTCACATTTTCATAATAGTATGGAGAATTCTCATGTTTGGTTGAAATTTGTGTTTCATTTGTATTAGCGCCCCCGGATGGGGGGGGGGGGGTTAAAACCACCATTCAAACACTTCTTGCCATTAAAACGCTATACATGCCAAATTTTGTTTCATTTGCTTAATTAGTTATCGAGTTATGCAAAAAAAAAAATTGTTTTATTTGTATGAGAGCCATTTCTTCCTGGTAGAGGAGGTGTCTCAAACCACAATAGAAACATTTCGTGCCTCCAAAAACCCTTACATGCGATATTTGATTCCATTTGCATGATTAGTTTTCGAGTTATGCAGAAATTTGGATTTCATTTGTATGCCTTCTAGAAGGGGGATGGAATTCGAACTATCATAGGATCCTTTTCCGGAACCAAAAACTCCTGTATACAAATTTGCAATTTGCATAGCAGTAGGGAAAGTCCTCATGTTTGGATGAAATTTGTGTCTCATTTGTATTGGAGCCCCTCTTTTCAGAGTGAGGAGGTGTCTCAAACTACCATAAACACATTTATTGCCTTCAAAAACTCGCCAATGCCAAATTTGGTTTCATTTGCTTGATTACTTCTCGAGTTATGAAGAAATTTGTTCTTCATTTGTTTGGGAGCCGTCTCTAGAAAGGGGTAGAGACGGGAGGGATCTCTAACTATCATCAGAACCTTTTTGGGCTCCACAAACTCTTCCATGCAAAATTCCATGCTGATCGGTTCAGTAGTTTTCGATTATATAAGGTTCTGACAGACAGAAATTCATTTTTATCAGAGATCGAAATTCTCACTCAGCTGGGTGAAAACCATGCTCTCTCTCTCAAGCAGATTGTCGATGAGTAGCGAACCGTTCATATTTTCATCTCTCCTTTTTCACCGATAATTCATTATCCTCTCGCTTGAATATGCGAAAATATCTCTCTCCATAATTCAGCGAACATATTTTCTCATGTCACATTTTTGACTGAAAACATGCTTAGATCGTATACGAGGAGCAAAAACCGAAAATAAGGCCAAGTCGGTTCACACTGGTACCGCCATGGACCATCATTATAGAATTCTTATGTCAGAATAAAACAAGCATGAAGACGGGTGCATTTTCAGCTGTCAAAAAGTAAGTGAAAAATAATTATCGGCACCTAGGATTCAATGCTCATGCTCTCATGCTCTCCGAAAATTATAAATCACCGTTGCTTTTCTCGCGAAAACTGCTGTGAGCGTATAATAGTCTCTCGCTTCTCACATTCTCATTTGTTCCCAAGTAGCACACTACGGTCAAAATAAGTTGTAGTAACTTGATTATGACTTAGCAAGTCATATTTACGTTATCTCAACCGAATTGCAACAAGTGTGCTACTAGGGTTTCTCCAAGCGGGTGAAAAAGGACGTTTCTCTTCTCAAGTAGGCGAAAATTTCGGTCTCTGATTTTGAAATATACAGATAATCTATCTGTAAAAAAAATTAAAAATAAAAATTAAATCAACTTTTCAATAAGTACAGAATTATTTTTTTAATAAGGACACAACTTTACAATGATCGATAACAAATTCATTAAGCATAATGTTCATAATATAAAATGTGTGTACTGGATCCAAAGATGTTGACATTTTAGTAAACGTACTTTTGTCCGAAATTCAAAAAAACATTTTTTTTGTATATCTGTAAAGCGGCTTCTATTTCTGAGCGAAATTTTGAATTCAGCGCAGGATTTTGCATTAGAATCGTTGGTGAACCATTAAAGCTCACTCTTTATATATTATTTTGTAAACTAGTGTAATTTTATCATTTCTCGATTGATTTTATTAAAATTAGTTGGAGATTTTTGTTCGTTCGATTCAATCAGTTGGATACTCAGTTGGATCGACTGTCAAATCAATATCAAAATATCATTTATAATTGACTTTGAATTCCCAAACAGACCCTCAACCATCTACAAAGCGATAAGGATAATGGTCTCCAGGTTAAATGATTTTCAAAGTGCAAATAATAGAGTTTTCTAACATACTTACTTAATTATGCCGATCCATCGTCCCATTAGATATGTGTTATGATTTTTGGCATGCCTTTGACAGATAGTCGCTTGCTCCAATGATCAGAATTACTAACATTCATTGCATAGCACGTGGGCTGTAGCTAGTAGTTTTTTATAATAAAAATCACGCTGTCGTATTACCCAGTCACGCACTCGAATTAGAACTCAACGCAATAATAAAAATAAACTGTTTAACTTATATTTTTTCTACACAGCAAAAATCCAAGGTTTGTGCCACGAAAGGCTTCACACCTCAAACAGCAAGCAAATTAAATGCTGTCATCTTCACGACCTCAAGAAGCCCAGATTTTGAAAAACTGCTAGACACTTCTTCGTTACTCATTATAAATGTTGCTTATGTCTTAATAACAGTCCCATGAAAATAGGACTGACAGTAACGGACCAGCAACGCCTCTTGTAGTTAAGCTAATGAATAGCAAACATCGAAATGTGTCAAGTAGGGCAGCGGTTCTTATTGCACTTGAAACAACAATCGTGTGCATCGGTCGGTTTTCAAATCCAAACCACCCTGAACTTGATCGGTAGTCTCCGATTGAGGAAATTATTGAAAAGCTTCATGTCACTAATTATTGAGATTGCACTGACGTAACTGTGGTTGCGTTTCGTACGTTTGCAAGTTTTCTCCCTTTAGCAGCAGCTGCCGACCGTTTTGCATAAGTTTGCGGTTGGTCTGTGCAGGTTGGCAATTATTTACTGTTGGCTTACTGTTGCCGCGTTTGTGTTAATGTAAGCAATGAGAAAATCAAACATTACCATTACTGCCTCAGTGCGTGCACTTCGGAGCTAGGAAAAATCAACCCGGTGCTATTTGGCAAAACAATCTAAATGTATGTGCACTCAGACTATTGGCAACATTGAGTGGAGCTAATTTAATAAAAACCTAGATTAACAATCCAAAAGGTCCTCTTAATAAAGGTACAATTTTCTGGGATAACTCAAATGCAGATCATTTACTGTTGTGTTTGACGTTTTAAGAGATTTGATTAAATCAAATAAGCTCTTTATAAAAGTTTACTAAGCATGATTGTTTTCATTATCATCAGCTGTATTGTGCCATCGCCGACGATTATAAGCGAACCATCTCGATTTGGGGTAGGCATACACTATGAGTATTTGAATTCTGACTCATTTGCCAACTGCTTTGGGAAACTGAATCTTATATCATAAAACATTCGAAATGCATCATAGTGATAAAAAGAGTGTCGCCATTCCGCTTCAAGATACCCCATTATAAATCGCTCTTCTCTCTCAAATCGTCTGATTGCTCCAATTGTCTGCTCGAGTATCCTAATAACGAAAACAAAAATGACTTCGTTATAAATATAAACTATCCATAATGCATGAGATGTAGATACCAGAAGATCGCGGCTGACGGAACGAGCATTTTGGAAAGCCATGTTTGTTGTGATTGTTGCAATGTTTCGCCGACTGACGATGACGACAAAAGCACACAGATTTAAAGCTGCTTTTCCCGATTAGATGGTTTTCGCTGCTCCGATATACTTAGCGCGTGTTAGCGACTGGTTTAATTTAAGCAATTTCGATGGATCGCTGACTCCCTCGTATGGGCACGTGATGCATATTAAGATACAATTTTCACAGATATTTCAATGAAAGTGGAAATATAACCACAAGCCATAGACAAATATGCAATCTGGTCATTGTCCAGCCATGTCCTACTGAATTCGGCGTCGAAATTATCTTCTCTTCTTTGGGATGACGATTTGTGGATTTTTTGTTTCTTTTGCAGACACATGCCAAAAAGCAACAATATTGCAATATCGGTTGGTGAAGAAGACATGAATGATGACTGACACTGCGAAACAGTGCAGCACGACGCTATCAATGCAGTTACGTGATCCACCCCTGTGTGCGGTCGGATGTACGATCTCTCAGAAAAATGGACGTCAACATCGTTTGAGTTCGGGGCCACAGTGGGAAAATCATTCGATACTGGAGTCAAAATGTTTTTCTTCATACGAGAGTTATCGCATATTTAAAATGCTGGCATTGAGAAATATTTACATTGAAAGCGAGCAATGGGAAATTTTTTATTTCGGTACGAATAGAACGAACATTTATTTATTCAATTAGGGTGTTTGAAGAAACGATAGTCTTTCTTTCACAAATTCTATCCAAATTATAATATTCAAATAAAAATCCACACAGAAAAAACGAGTTAATTTTAACAAACGCGTAAAACCTACCCTCGTTGAATTCCAAACCAAAGGAAGCGTAAACAACGGAATTGTTTACAGTCTTTCATGCGCCATACAACAATGTTTGCAGTCTTGCATACAATAAGCTTGATTCAGGCGTTATCTGGTTTAAATTTACCTGGCATATCCCATTACTTTCTGCAAAGTCTACCGTTATATATATGGGGATTAGATAACGCAGAAAAATAAGCGTTCCCTTCAACTCACTCACTGATTCTTCACATTTGTGATATCCGCCCTGCGCTCCCGTTCAGTTTGTTTGGGTTGACTTCCAAAATATTCTTTAACCATGCTAATGCTTACTAATTGAGACCGAGGAGAGCAATTTATTTACGGCAATCAATTTTGAGAACAAGAAAAAAACGGTACTTCAAGTTGATTACTTGCTCATGGGAAAACACTGAGAAAAATAATATTTTGGAACTACGTTTGGAACCCGCTTTGGTGGATTTAAACCAATAGTTAGGATGCCGTTGGAGCTGCTCACGAACCTTGGTGGTGGTTTATGAATGGAGAGTCAGGCCACTGTTAAGAAATGCTTGAGAGCTGATTTGAACCGGTTTAAACCAACACTGAGGATGCTGAGAATGCCACACACAACAAGTGATGGTGGTTTACTTCACTAGGGAAAACAACCGTATTTCAAACTACGCTTGATGATCATTTTGAACCTAATTTATCGGCCTGCTATCTTTTTTCAAACTTTTTGAAAACCACTTTATTCTCTCTGCCATACCTTTACTTTATAAGCCTGCTCTTGAACCATCTCACCAGCTGAATTCTAAAAAAAAAAAAAAGGAAAAAGATATTTTAACAAACCAAATTGCATTTTATTCATTAGGAAATAAAAAACTTCAGACAAATACTTCTACTCCGGGAAAAATACTTCTTCTACACCATATTGCGGCAGTTACCAGGAACTTAGACCATAGCTGAAAAAAAGTTACATGGTAGCCTTTTTGATCAATTCATCCGTCGTTTTGGCCACGAAATTATTTCAACATATTCTCCTCTTCAAATTGGCCCAGAACTTCTCGCTTGAGCAGAGCGGGGTTACGTTGGGAGGGTTGGCATGCTTGGACACTACCGGAATGCGCTTCGAGTACTGGGCCGACGATAGATCCGGCCAAAACACCAAGTCTTCATCCTTGTGGTACTTTTAATACCTTCATTTAAAAGTGCCACAAGGATGACAACTTCTGGGAGACACTTCGTACTGTAGATCTCGTCGTTCACCGCCAGCCCCAATAAAAAGAAGTGGGGACGTGACATTCCTTTTTCACTGAGCCACAGCAACACCTTCGTTGAGAACTTCGTGTGCTCTGTATACTTCACGTCGCTGCTTATTTTTTGTCGGGGAGGTGAAGTAGCATTTGTTTAGCCAGTCGTTGCCGTCGAATGTGAGGTACGTCTCGTCGTCCATAATGACCACCACGTTTATTTTCACCGGGAAGATCTCTTTGGCCAGAATCTTCAGCCGTTGTATCTGGGTTCTTCGACACGGCTCCGATCTGGACTGACACTTTTGCATGTGGATATCTATTTTGGTCGAATACTTCTTCACAGTTTGGCCTCCTGGCCCAACGCACGGAAAGAAGTGAAGGTGGTCTTCGTCTTCGGTTTGAGTTTCTGTTGAATCCTTTGGTTGCTTCAAACGGTAGGAAGGCCGGAACCAGGTTTCTGCTCAATGGACTCTCCCTTCTCCAGAAGTGTCAGGATCTTGTTGATGTTTCCTTTTTTTTTTTTCATATATTGGTCGGAATATCACAATTTGAGATCATTCTATGCAGTCAGCTTACCAAATTTTGGCAGATCTACTTGATTCGTGGGGAATACCACTAGGAACTTCATACTAAGATGCTAGAAAGCAGACCGGTAGATTGATTGAGCAAATTTGCCCTAATTTTCCTTACCAATTAGATCAAGGACGGTGTGGCCAATGTTGTACACTGAAGTTGTCTCCATTCTATTCGGTCCACGACTGAACCTCGTCTGTCTCGCTGTCTGCGACCCTTCAGATTGCCTTCTACTTAATAGATCCATCTGGCTCATAGCACTCAGTTCCCTTTTGAGAACAATTTAAACTTCCGCATTCTTACAACATGCCTAGCCCATCGCAGTCGACCAATTTTAGCGATGTGTACGATGGGAGCAACTGATGCAATTCATGGTTTATTTGCCTCCTCCAAGTTCCTTATTTCATCTGCACTCCACCTTCCATTTGAAGACACCAAGGGCGCGTTGGTCCTCCACTAGCAATAGCCAATGTCCTGTAAATGGTCAACATTGTAGGTCGGCAAACTTTGTTCTATTAAAAAGATTTGGATTTCAAGAGTTAATCGATCATACCACCACAATTAAATCAAAACATTTCAATTTTAATGAATTAGAATCATTCACCAACCATATGTGCTATGATATGTGTAAATCAGGTGATACCTTTATTACCAAACACCAACATCCTATATATTTTTAGTTGTATTTTTTTTTTCAGTTTCATATCGATTTTGTCACTGTTGTCGTTATAACAAGACATTATTCTATATAATGCAGTCTCGCAACGGTCTAGAAGAAACAATATAAAAAAACCATGCATTCGTGATACCATTAAATCATATGGGGTAAGTTATGTTCCTACATCCGTGAATTCAAATTACACAAAACTGTTTCATCGATCGTCATCAAAATTTAGAAAAAATCTGCTTTCCACCAGGAAAGTTCCCCGACACCTACCATTATTTTCTGCTTGCTCGAACAGCAACATAAGCACGCTCAAAACAGTCTCTCTTTCATTTATATATATTGCTGTCCCTTTTTTTTCACAGAATAATTACTCTTCTTCTTTAGCATTTCAAGCTTATTGCTTGCTCTCAACTTAGTGTTCTAGATGCACTTCCACAGTTATTAATTGAGAGCTTTCGATGCCAGGTACCATTTTTTGCATTAGTATGATTGTGTGGCAAGTACAATCATACGCTATGCGCCCAGGGAGTCGAGAAATTTTCCTTAACGAAAAATTCCTAGACCAGACCGGGAATCGAACCCAGCCACCTCCAGCATGGTGTTGCTTTGTAGCTGCTAAGGGAGCTAAGGGAGAATAATGACTCAATTATCGTAAATAGTGGAACAACTCATACATATAGTTGTTCCACTTTTTACGAAGATTGAGTAACTTTTCCGTAAGAAAAAAAAAAGAGGCTGTAATACAAATGAAAGGGAGGCTGTTTTGAGCGGGTGAAGCCTTGAACAGCACTGAAACATTTTTGGTTTCGCTCTTAAAAATAATCGATATTACGAGTGATCTTTGTTGCATGTAAATACATTCAGACTTCAACATAAATATGACTCAGTTGAATGTTCTTTTGGAAAATATAATTTGAAACCTTAAACAATAAACGATGTCACTCTCAAAATCACGTTCCTAATGCTACATTAGCAAAAGTCTCTAAAATGTATTTAATAACCTCAAAACTAAGTCCGTAAAGCGCTTAAAATTAGCCACAAGATTGAATACTGGTATTTGAAAGCCATTATTTGGTTTAATAACATGATCATCAAATCGTTTTAACGCAGTTGTAGACACACGACAAGTTACTAGTTGAAATTCGTTTTCTTCAGTGATAGATTATAAAACTATTACTTTATCTATCTGTGTACAATAGATCGAATTGTAAATCGTAAATGAAGTACTTCAAAATCAAAGATGTAGTCTTCAAATAAGGAAAATTTGGGGTATAGGTATAACAAACCTATCTGTTTTGGAACTTATCATTATAAGTGATTTCAGGTTATGAAGCGTAACACAAAAAAATCATTCACTAATAGTAATCATTGATATGGACATGACGAAAACTTGTAACATCCTTAAAATTTGTTTTTTTTTGACGAAAGCCAACGAGAACTTAGTTTTTTTTTTTCATGAAATCAAAAACAGCTTATGAACTTTCGTCATGTTTACCGGAATTAAATCATGATTTTCTGAATAAAATTCACGCTTTCATGAGTTTTCTTATCAATGCTGATAGATGTTGAACTATAAATGGAACAATGTTCAAGTTTCCATTTTTTTTGTTCGTGGTGTATATTTGTGCAGAAAACAAAGGACTTGTGTCAAAATTCGTTAGTTAATGTTAATGTTTTTCGTGTCTTCTCGGCATGGTAAAGAGTGTATCGAAGAGAAGTTAGCAACATTCAAACAGTAATTACTCTAATCTGGCTTAAACTTTTTTAGTTTTGCGGTGACATATTTGTATACATCGTTTCCAAATAAGTACTGTACATAACTTGGTTTATCGATGAGGAAATTGGGAAAAAACATAAAGGAGCGAAAACAGAAAAGTTGGTTGTCCGGCATTGCCGCAATATATCCTGACCAGTGTATGCTTCCAGGTATGACTACCATTTGCATACTAGGTTCATCTAGGAGCGAGCTCATGGTTCATGGGTAGTTCTTAACACCCGTTTTTCAAAAACTGCGAGTGCTCGCAAGTCCTCCTAAAGCATTGTTCGCATTTCATGCCCGTAGAGAACAACCGATTGGTTTGTTTATTTGAAGAGGTCTCTTTATCTTATTTTTAAGTGGGGAGAACAACCGGTCATATTCGTATAAGAGCTAAGTCTGATTGACCGCAGCAGAGACGTAGTAAGAGCTGGTGGTGCCCTGGCAAACCAAGAAAGTGACGCCTTAACTTGTATTGCTTTTCGCATGTTTTGTTTCAATTAGTGACTTTATTCACTCTTGGATTATTTGTGGCTTATGTTCACGAAATTGTTATGTTGTTGTTGTTATATTATTGTTCATTATTGTTTTCCGCTGTCTTGGAAATCCATGTCGATGTCAAGTTCAACGCATCTTTCGCACACTGTTTTAATTGTTTGTTTGTTTATTTGTTTTTTTTTTGTTACTTTATTATAGAGACTTTTAGTCTTTCGCATACTTCATTGCTCGATCCAATACATCAGTTTTTATTTCGTCGAATGATGTTACTAAACGGATTCGTTCACTTTGTCGATGTTAATCAAGATTGTCTACCAAAGGCACAAAAATGAAAGGAGAAAATGAGCGTGCCTTTCGCAGTTAGCATGTTATGTACATCAGTACACTGTTCATTTCTATACTGTAAATTTTTTAAATTAAATTGAATAAATTTTGGATGGGGGCCACTTTCGTCACCGCCTCACTACGCCCCTGGACCGCAGTTACTTGTGGAGCCCCTTGAGGCACGACTTTCTTTGATAATTTACCTCCGGATCTCACGGCTGTTATCATTGTCCGCAGTAACAAGTGAGCCGAGATAGTCGATTGTTTCACTATCTACACCCAATCTTTACTGCTTCGCAGTTCTGTTGCTGTTGTTGCTCTGCCGCCGCCTCAAATGTCCTACCGACAATGTCCACGTCATTGATAAACCAAATAAACTGACTGTTGAGAATCGAACCCTGCATGTTTGACGCCGCTCGTCTCATAACATATCGAATAGCAATGTTGATCAGCAGGCAATATATTTCTTCACCTTTATGAAGTCCCTTGCGGGATTCGAATGAACCCGATAATCCACTCGATATCCTCACACAGCACTGCGCTGCATCAATCATAGCCTTGATAAGTCGGGTTAGCTTCCCCAGATGCCAGTTCCAGAGTTGGCGATTAAAGATTGTGCGAATTGGAAATGTACATTATAGAGCTTCCCAAAAATTCTAAGCACGATTTTGTTGCGCCAATGTTGCTTCCAGATGACGTTTAACAGCTGTTCATTACTGTATATCATAGTGGCGAACCAGCCCAGAAGGCTGAAAGCCACTCTAATAAAGTTACAAAAAAAAAATACTGTATATCATTGTTAACATTTCAATCTTTAACACTGTAGGTCTCAAGCACCGGTGCATTTACTATTCATGAAAATGCGAACAAATCGTGCACAAATGGTGCTCTTTTCCCAACGTTTCGCAGAGTCACTTGTAACATAATAACTCTGTTTTGGCCGGATTTGGCTTCAGTGCATTCACGCAAAGGACATGGAAACCTGGTCCATAGCCAACGGAGTCGAATACTTATGCAAGAAGATTAATCCTCAAAAATGTCACAGGCAAGACCAATTGAAACTCGTTGGGTTTTGTCAAAGGCATAACGTTTGCATTAAAAAAATTAACTTTTTTCGGATGGTAATAAAAAAACCTAAAAAAGATAATTGCTTTGAATAAATTTCCCATGGAAGGTAATTATCTAAGCTTACTTGAAAAAAATTCTACGCCCTTGCGAGCGGTCTTCCGGCAGTTAACTGGAACATCCGCCATGGTGGACGAAACCATGCGTGTAGGCATATTTTCGAGTTCTTTCTTCGTAGTATTTATCAATTCATCCTCAGTTTTCTCGAAAAAATTGTTGGAGTAGCTCTTACGCGCTAGATTGGCCCAGAAATTCTCGATGGGACGCAGCTAGGGACGTTGGGCGGGTTCAGCTTCGGATGTAGTGGGCCAAAGCCAGATCCAGCCAAACACCGCGTCTTTGCCCTTATGGTATTTCTTGATGAACGACGCAACTTCCGGCAGGCATTTCGTACTATAAATTTCCCCGTTCACGGCCAGTCCAAAGCGGAAGAAGAGCGGCTTTGACATCTCCTTCTCGCTGATTGTCAGCCACAGCAGCACCTTCTTGGGAAACTTGTGTGTGAAATGAACTTCACCTTTGAGCTTACTTCCTTCGTGTGGGTAGTAAAATACAAAGTGCCCTGCCAGTCGTTGCCATCCAGAGTGAGATAGGTCTCGTCGTCCATCAGCACCGCCACGTCGCACAGTGGAACGAAAAAAAAAAAAGAAGGGGGACATGGGTGTATGCGGCGAAATTAGTAGGTGTGGCCCATTTATGTCTTCTACAGTGTTTCTATATTTTTTGAGTACTTTATTTTTGTGTTAACAAATTTGAATTAAGGGGTTTACTCAACTGTTTTATTTCTGGTTCAAATCGATAACCATGTATTGAAACATTGTAGATTAGGTCATTTCATGAAACTTTGTAGAAGATAAATATTTTCTATCTCTTAATTGGACAAAGTTGTTGGATGAAAAAGGCCAATTTATTAGATAATCAGGCTTATTTGAATACAATAAGGAAAAAAAAGTCCATCGTTCTACTGAAAATACAATAGGTGCAAAAGGAACTATGTCGTATTTTTAACAAAGGCAGATTTGCAGTAGAACGATGGACTTTTTTTTCGTTATCATATAAGCTTCATTATCTAATAAATTGACCTTTTTTCCTTTTAAACATCAATAGCAAATATTTATTCAAAAAGATGCAAAAATCACTATATATGCAACATAATCTAATAAGAAGCTTAGTTATTTTTTTTTGAAAAATTGTTTAGTGCCCTCTTGGAGCCCCTTATAATTTGTACATCATTTTGAAGAATATCAGTTGTTAAATAAATTAACGTTAAGTTTAGCTGCTAATACCTGCTAACCTGTTATCTCCGCATCCTCGAAGATTGCTCAAAAAATCATTAAAACCGACGTGAATCCTTTAAATGAAGAGATAATGATAAGTTGCCTTCATAAAAAAAGTGTATTTTTGAAGTACCTGGAACTCTGTAGAATGTTAATAAAATGATGTAGCCACTTTTCCCTCGGTCTTCCTCTTCAGCATCCTTTGGAGGTTCTTGTCGCTCAGGATCTTCGGCCGTCCGGTACCGGGCTTTTTTTTATGCTCTGATTGTTGTCTAATAGTACCAAGATGTTGTAGATCCCGGAAGGGCGTATCCGGTGTCCACAAAGTGCTGCACGATGTCTGTTTTCGACGCGGCGGGGTGCCTTTCTTTAAACGCGCACACTTCTGAACGGAGTTTCTTTACTGTTTTTGCCATCACGGTTAGAGTTCGACTGATATAGCTGTCAAATTTTGTCTGCTGACTCATGGGTTACTATGATTGATGATGTATGGGTAGTCAGTGCGGGTGAACGTAAACTTATGAAAAATCGGCAATTTTTGTCCATTTTTTTAAAAATCCAAACGTTATTTGTGCAAACATGATCAGGCAGCAGATTCGATCGAACTTTTGAAAGAGACTGGAAAAAAGTATTAACAAGCATTGTAAATTCTATGGATGACGAAACGAATGTTTAGCTGGACTACAAAATGTTTCCAATGGCACAATTTTACACTGTGTAGCATGGAACTCAGCAAAGTCAATATTTTGTAAAAACAAGTTATAAAGAAAGAACTGGTTTGATAATCTGCCAATACGGTACGACATCTTCACCTTTTTTTCACTCTCGTGAAAATGAGAGCCGAAATATACGGGAAGTAATATCTTTAAAATCGTGTTTTAATACTCAACCGAAAGCACAAACGTTAGACACTATTTTGGTATCGCGAGAACGGAATTCAGTTTCTGGAGAAGGCGATGAATTGTTTCGGCAAATTTCGGCAAATAAAGCCAATTGAAATGCTCTGGGCCTTGATGAACGCAAAACTTTGGAATGATACAGAAGCCACTAACACCGAAAAATTAATATGTAAAAGTGAGCAAAGCATCGCTAAAACAGTTGTTCAATACCTGATATGGAACATACATAGGAAATTGCGTGACATTGCGATGTAAGCAAATAACTGAATAAATGTTACTGTTATTTGATCATTGTATAACTATAGAATATTATTTTTGTATTTTTAACTCCAAAAAATAAATAAAAATGCAAAAATACAAATAGACCAGTTTTTCTCTTTACCAACTGTGAATCCGAGCATGACCAATCATAGAGGTGCTGCCGGGCCAAAGAAAGAAAAATGTGTGAAAATATTCATCTCTCAGCAGTCAGCATGGCCATAGTCCACCATCTCGATGCATGTAGCAAACGGATGAAACAAAACTTAAAGTTTGCAAAGCCAGCGTGAGTCGTCTGTGCCGAAGACGTCGTGTGCGCACAAGAAAATCAAACCTACCATTTGCCCACTCTTTGAAAACTGCGAAAAGCTGTAACAGCTACAAAGTGAGCGCGAAAAAGAGAAACACCAATAGACGTAAACTCCAAAACCACCAACCAACCTAATTACGAAAAATGGTGTCAAAATCTAGCGTCGGCGCTGGCAGGTGCCTGCACTTAATTTCGTCAAGATTGGAAAAGTACACTCCGGCACGAAATCGAAGGGTGGAAATCTGTGAGCGCCGTTGGACGTTGGCTCATCCAGCGCCGATGGGTGGTCATGGGGAGCCTACATGCCGTGTTTTTCGTCTATTTCGAGACACAGAGAGAGAGGGGCTCGTCGCTGTAGGTAAATCTGCTTCCGAATCGAAAAACGAGATGTTTCGCTGGCGTTTGGGTGAGTTGGAAAGAAAATGAAAGAAGAAAAAAAGTATTAGCCGAAAATTAGTGCAATTAGTGCTCTACGTGGGCGAGAAAAGTGGGACAAGGCTATAGAAAGACTGATAAATATTGTATTTGGGGAAAAGCTGCCCCGTGCCCGATGACAGTTATGAATGAAAAGTAATTCTTTTAATTGGCGTTGTTAATACTTCACCATTATGTGGTCGATGAAGCTTTATGGAAGAGTCACCATTTGTGGAGGAATTTGAAATGTTGATCGTGATACGGTGAAGCTCCAAAATAGCCTATTGAATGCTAGTAACAGACATTTCGGTAAGAAAATACCTGCCTAAGAAATTTTCGACGCTAGACTTGATCGAGAAACATAACCTCATTCGAAACTGTCTCCTGTATTGATGCACTTATTTGAATATGCTCGAACCAATTAGGCTGTCGACCATGGTAGTCTTCTCTTGTACATCAAAAATATGCTATTAGATGCTGCAGTCATTTTTGCGATCAAGTTTGCGTCGAACATAATGACGATAATAGATGTTACGAAATTATCTTCGGCGGAAAAGGTGTATAATTTAGCTATTCCTACCAACTATGAGGATTTATCGTCACTTTGTTGTAAGTGATGCTTTTCAATGACGAGAGTATCATCTTCAGTGGTGGCGAATCCACAACAATTACGCATTGCCACACTTCAAACCAGCAGTCCACTATCAGCGGAAGATAATTGATGCGAAATCCAAGTCTTCTTCTGGCTGTGGCTTAAAAACGGCTGCTATCTCACAATTAGAGTCATCTTGTTTTGTTTTTGTCTTCAGTAAGATATTGTCTCTAATTGTTGTGTGCTACTGAGGCCATGGACTGCCACTAAGGAAGATCTGCGCTCACGTAATTGCACTTATATTGGTGAGGTGTGAGCTCGAAATCATAGGAAAAATGAAGCACAGACTTCACTAAGCTTACTACTGGTGAATCGCCAGATTAGGGAGCACTTTTGATTTTCACTCATTTCGCACTGGTTTGGTAGTTTGGAACTGTGCTTTCCGTTTTTGCCCCATCCTAGGTCGGTAATTTGAATAACAATACAAGTGATAGTAATAATGAGAGTGCCTACTTTCATCTTCAACGTTGAAACAGTCTTTGATCGTACTCATTAATTTCCATCCTCCTCCGGGTTAGGCCGAGTGGTTTTGGTCTTAATTCGTTCAGGTTTCTTTTTGCTTGCTGCATCTTATTTTGGATGGAGTCATTTATTTTGCAGTTTCGGATATTTAGCAGTTGAAGTACCATCTGTTACGAGGAGGCTTTGTTCGAATAAGTTATGGACGAATACAAATCGAATTGATTTAAGATGCTCTGATTTACAAAAAAAAATAAGATGACCGTTGTTCTGTGAAAGCCAAAGTTTCCGTACTGGAACGTAATACTTACGTATGATTCCTTTTTCATTCAAACGTCTGAAATTGCGTCTGCTAATTGGCTTCTAACAGTTATGTTTTGACATAATCATGAAACAGGTCAAAAAAGAAATAAGAAGGAATATAGAAAAAATAAGTTTGGTTATGTGATACTTTAAATTAAACAGGTTTTTCCAGCAAGAGAGGAAAACCTTAACTAAAATTTATCACACTTTCACTGTATTACTTCATCCCTGTTATGGTACAGTTTACCTAAAATATTTGATCGGCATATTATCTGACGCTCATTTTGTGTAAACAGTTTTGATATTATTTAAGGATGATTGTGTGGAAAATTTTAAGAATATTCTGCAATTCATTCGA